>WWET01003939.1:60169-87498 GCA_011038615.1 Limnodynastes dumerilii | reverse complement strand
GGTTAGGGTAATGGAGGGGGAGGGTTAGGGTAATGGAAGGGGAGGGTTAGGGTAATGGAAGGGGAGGATTATGGTAGGATGAGTATAAGGGTTAGGGTTAGATAAATACTTACCACTCACCGTTACAAATTCATTTTGTTGATGATCGGTTGCTTCTCCTAGGCTGGGAAGGAGTAAACGATTTCAGAGGCAGCTTGAAACTGACTGGGCGAAAGCGGTCATTCCGGAAATAAGCCATTTAGACTTCTGACCCGCATCCGTGCTACAGACATGTATGGAATATAGGAATGCACTTTGCGTAAAATATTTTCCATTGCCGAGACTTATGTCTCTGAACTTATGCCCATCGTACCCAGCAGAAAAGATGGCTCTGAGCCGACCAATACCAGACAATGGGCCAGATCCAGAACAACGCTTGTGAGCGAATTTATGCGTGGCGGAGACGTAAAATTGCCTTTTGGTAAGCACTGCGCATGCGCACCATAGACGCTCAGTAAAGTAACGTAGCGTAATTGTGAACGTATGGGCCATTCACGTATGTGTCACGTAAATACTTACGTGTGGGCGTACCAATTTTACGTGAGTCCAAAATACATCTGAAATACGTTAAGTAGGCGGGGGTTTGTATTTAAAGTGTACAGTATGGGCGTACTTAGCTGCGTAAATACGTGTTGCCCATACGTACGTGTGCGGATCACTGCGGTTACGTTGCCAAAAGTTAAGGTAGGGTTTGGAAAGCGGATCTTGACAAAATAAGTACATTCAAGGGGTGTGCCGAGGGGAGTGTATAGAATATACGCACATGAAGATACGCTACGCGAGTAAACGTACAGCAAACGTAGTTCTGGATCTACCCCAATATCTATATAATAGGAACCGGGATGTGGAGGGGCTTCTAAAGATAAGTGTTGGTCTCTTCTCCAGACCCCGGGAGCAACTATAATTACACCACTGCTGGTGACGCGATGATAAATTCCATTATTGTCATTTTTGTGTCAGGCAGTAATCCCGAATTCTTCATTCTCTTGCTCGGATGAAGCATTTGGTCTGCCAAACCCTGCTGTTTTTTTTCGTCAGTCAACAGTAAAACTACAACACTGATATTTTATTAACCTTAGTCATCTTTACAAACCAAAGGAGAAATTATTTCAAGTGCCGTTCTTCCCGGTGACAACAGACCCGAGAGACGATGAATCCGTGAGTCATAAAACCGGCTCTGTGTTGGAGGTGAATATTAAACTTGTCTGCAATGCAGGTGTTTTACCAGTCACCGATAAATCCGCCCGTTTTGTGTCCATAGATTTATTTACCCAAGACAACAAATAGGTGATTCCAGGGCATTAAATCTTGTTGTGGTATAGGTAGCTTATGGCTTGGAGTTGGCGGCAATATAGTAAAAAGGGTAAAACCATTTAGAGCAGAAGGGCGGCAGAGATGGATGCGGTGGGAGTCCCTGGCATGAATAATGCCGGATACATTGCCTTTGCCCGCCTCTCCTCCACCCTCCCCAGCTAATCTAAACCCCCCTAATCCCACTTCTGCGTAAGAACTCCCCGACACCAATTTCAACGTAAATGACTGCGTTCAGTCTTTAGACCGTACGGTCGCTATCTGCGTACCGACCTGCTACATAGATAGTATAAATGACCTACTACGGATCTGCAGTAGGTCATTTCGGCCAAATACGCACTTAAGAAGCAGAAGCTTCTTAAGTGTGATTCAGCTACAGAGTCTGTATTGTGTGGCCGTGATTAGGATGAAATGGGAATTGTATGGAGGAGACAAGGATGCTGTGTGTATTATATAGTAGTAAGAAAAGGCGCTCCTAGGGCACATGACCTATTTTTGTTATTTTTCTGGAGGAAAGTAAAACATTCTCCCCCCCCCATCTGCCCATATAGGTAGCTGACAGCTCTGGAACCTCAAACATCCCTCTGTCATGATTTTCTCACTTTCAGCGCTGGATATAACCCTTGGCTATATTATATAGTAGTGACTATGATTTGATTTCTTTTATTGTGGTTACAAGGTTGTGTTTTATGACACATACAATGGATACTATAATATGTTACCTATAATGTTAAATTGTTAAACAGATGGGCCCAAATTTAAAGTTTGCGGGGGGGAAGGTGGCGAAGGGGTGGAGGGGGGGGGGGGGGGGGGGGGGGGGTGGCTGAACACCCTAACCCTGGCCCAGCACAAAACCATGAGCCTTCTGCTGCTAAGTCTCCAAACCCCCTCTGTAAGTGCCAGGCTGTATCATGTGTTTGAAAGGGTTAAACACTGTTATAAATAGATCGTAAGCTTCCGTTCTGGTGTTTATGTGTAAAGCAACGGAAAAATAAAATTACAGGAAAATAAGAAAATAGAAAAAATTACAAGTTTTTACTCTACTCTTAAATAATAAACAGCGACCACACAATACACTGGCAGCGACTCCAGATTCCACTAAGCTGCAGGTTTTGAAAAGTGAAGATAATGCCCATAGCAACCAATCAGATTCTAGCTGACATTCTCTAGTATGTAAAAAAAAAAGAGAGCAAGAATCTGATTGGTTGCCATAGGCAACATCTCCACTTTTCCAAAACCCGCAGCTTAGTAAATCTGGCCCTAGTTCTGTTTAATGCATTTTCCCGAACAACTGCTGACGGGCATTAAATTACCCTCTGAACGAGCGTCCCCCTGACCCACACATGACCTGCAGGCGGTGACAACTCTCCAAAATACTGTGAAGTCACCTTTGCTCAGTCTGTGATCTGATCTGGATCGTGGGCAGTTACCTTGACTACGCCCCTTACTGTACATTGGCTACGTCCCTCCACCTCTCCTCCCTCAACATGCCCCTCAGAGGGCAAGCCCTGGACGCCAGGGTTGTGCTATGATCTGAATGGGGACATCGCTGCCTGCTCTTCACCTCTATGGGGTGTGCATAAAAATCCACAAAATACATTTACAGAATTAGCTTCATACCGCAAATAACACAGTGTGTGAGTAACGCAGTGTGCGAGTAACGCAGTGTGCGAGTAACACAGTGTGCGAGTAACGCAGTGTCAGTGTGCGATTAACGCAGTGTGCGAATAACGCAGTGTGCGTGTGCAAATAACGCTGTGTGCGAATAACGCAGTGTGCGAATAACGCAGTGTGCGAATAACGCAGTGTGTGAGTAACGCTGTGCGCGAGTAACGCAGTGCGCGAATAACGCAGTGTGCGAATAACGCAGTGCGCGAGTAACGCTGTGCGTGAGCAGGGGCGTATCTATCCCCTGGCTAGGATGGCCCCCGCCAGGGGCGCCAGCCAAAAGGGGGCGGAGCCTGGCGATGCCACCCGTGGCTAAGAGATAGTGCAGCGCAGGTCTAGAGTCAGTGTGACTCACACTATATGACTCACACTGACTTCAGACCAGCGCTGCACTATCTCTTAGCCCTTCAGAAGGGGGTGGAGGGAGGGGGAGCTGCTGCACCGTACATCTGATCTTTTCTGCCTGTGACAGGCAGATCGCGGCAACCAACTCTGCAAACCAACTCTGCAAACCAACTCTGCAAACCAACTCTGCAAACCAACTCTGCAAACCAACTCTGCAAACCAACTCTGCAAACCAACTCTGCAAACCAACTCTGCAAACCAACTCTGCAAACCAACTCTGCAAACCAACTCTGCAAACCAACTCTGCAAACCAACTCTGCAAACCAACTCTGCAAACCAACTCTGCAAACCAACTCTGCAAACCAACTCTGCAAACCAACTCTGCAAACCAACTCTGCAAACCAACTCTGCAAACCAACTCTGCAAACCAACTCTGCAAACCAACTCTGCAAACCAACTCTGCAAACCAACTCTGCAAACCAACTCTGCAAACCAACTCTGCAAACCAACTCTGCAAACCAACTCTGCAAACCAACTCTGCAAACCAACTCTGCAAACCAACTCTGCAAACCAACTCTGCAAACCAACTCTGCAAACCAACTCTGCAAACCAACTCTGCAAACCAACTCTGCAAACCAACTCTGCAAACCAACTCTGCAAACCAACTCTGCAAACCAACTCTGCAAACCAACTCTGCAAACCAACTCTGCAAACCAACTCTGCAAACCAACTCTGCAAACCAACTCTGCAAACCAACTCTGCAAACCAACTCTGCAAACCAACTCTGCAAACCAACTCTGCAAACCAACTCTGCAAACCAACTCTGCAAACCAACTCTGCAAACCAACTCTGCAAACCAACTCTGCAAACCAACTCTGCAAACCAACTCTGCAAACCAACTCTGCAAACCAACTCTGCAAACCAACTCTGCAAACCAACTCTGCAAACCAACTCTGCAAACCAACTCTGCAAACCAACTCTGCAAACCAACTCTGCAAACCAACTCTGCAAACCAACTCTGCAAACCAACTCTGCAAACCAACTCTGCAAACCAACTCTGCAAACCAACTCTGCAAACCAACTCTGCAAACCAACTCTGCAAACCAACTCTGCAAACCAACTCTGCAAACCAACTCTGCAAACCAACTCTGCAAACCAACTCTGCAAACCAACTCTGCAAACCAACTCTGCAAACCAACTCTGCAAACCAACTCTGCAAACCAACTCTGCAAACCAACTCTGCAAACCAACTCTGCAAACCAACTCTGCAAACCAACTCTGCAAACCAACTCTGCAAACCAACTCTGCAAACCAACTCTGCAAACCAACTCTGCAAACCAACTCTGCAAACCAACTCTGCAAACCAACTCTGCAAACCAACTCTGCAAACCAACTCTGCAAACCAACTCTGCAAACCAACTCTGCAAACCAACTCTGCAAACCAACTCTGCAAACCAACTCTGCAAACCAACTCTGCAAACCAACTCTGCAAACCAACTCTGCAAACCAACTCTGCAAACCAACTCTGCAAACCAACTCTGCAAACCAACTCTGCAAACCAACTCTGCAAACCAACTCTGCAAACCAACTCTGCAAACCAACTCTGCAAACCAACTCTGCAAACCAACTCTGCAAACCAACTCTGCAAACCAACTCTGCAAACCAACTCTGCAAACCAACTCTGCAAACCAACTCTGCAAACCAACTCTGCAAACCAACTCTGCAAACCAACTCTGCAAACCAACTCTGCAAACCAACTCTGCAAACCAACTCTGCAAACCAACTCTGCAAACCAACTCTGCAAACCAACTCTGCAAACCAACTCTGCAAACCAACTCTGCAAACCAACTCTGCAAACCAACTCTGCAAACCAACTCTGCAAACCAACTCTGCAAACCAACTCTGCAAACCAACTCTGCAAACCAACTCTGCAAACCAACTCTGCAAACCAACTCTGCAAACCAACTCTGCAAACCAACTCTGCAAACCAACTCTGCAAACCAACTCTGCAAACCAACTCTGCAAACCAACTCTGCAAACCAACTCTGCAAACCAACTCTGCAAACCAACTCTGCAAACCAACTCTGCAAACCAACTCTGCAAACCAACTCTGCAAACCAACTCTGCAAACCAACTCTGCAAACCAACTCTGCAAACCAACTCTGCAAACCAACTCTGCAAACCAACTCTGCAAACCAACTCTGCAAACCAACTCTGCAAACCAACTCTGCAAACCAACTCTGCAAACCAACTCTGCAAACCAACTCTGCAAACCAACTCTGCAAACCAACTCTGCAAACCAACTCTGCAAACCAACTCTGCAAACCAACTCTGCAAACCAACTCTGCAAACCAACTCTGCAAACCAACTCTGCAAACCAACTCTGCAAACCAACTCTGCAAACCAACTCTGCAAACCAACTCTGCAAACCAACTCTGCAAACCAACTCTGCAAACCAACTCTGCAAACCAACTCTGCAAACCAACTCTGCAAACCAACTCTGCAAACCAACTCTGCAAACCAACTCTGCAAACCAACTCTGCAAACCAACTCTGCAAACCAACTCTGCAAACCAACTCTGCAAACCAACTCTGCAAACCAACTCTGCAAACCAACTCTGCAAACCAACTCTGCAAACCAACTCTGCAAACCAACTCTGCAAACCAACTCTGCAAACCAACTCTGCAAACCAACTCTGCAAACCAACTCTGCAAACCAACTCTGCAAACCAACTCTGCAAACCAACTCTGCAAACCAACTCTGCAAACCAACTCTGCAAACCAACTCTGCAAACCAACTCTGCAAACCAACTCTGCAAACCAACTCTGCAAACCAACTCTGCAAACCAACTCTGCAAACCAACTCTGCAAACCAACTCTGCAAACCAACTCTGCAAACCAACTCTGCAAACCAACTCTGCAAACCAACTCTGCAAACCAACTCTGCAAACCAACTCTGCAAACCAACTCTGCAAACCAACTCTGCAAACCAACTCTGCAAACCAACTCTGCAAACCAACTCTGCAAACCAACTCTGCAAACCAACTCTGCAAACCAACTCTGCAAACCAACTCTGCAAACCAACTCTGCAAACCAACTCTGCAAACCAACTCTGCAAACCAACTCTGCAAACCAACCCTGCAAACCAACTCTGCAACCAACTCTCCTCCACCAGAAGGCACCCCTGTTCACGGACTTTGTTTTATTCCAGTGCACATCCAATCCCCTTGGTTCCCTTGCACCTCCTGTAGACTAGACTGGTATTTTGTTCATTTCCTGTATGCACCCGTCCTTTATTAAACCCGCTCACTTCCAATTCAAGCCATCTCCATCGATCTCTGACACTTTATCCCAGTGCACATCCAATCCCCTTGGTTCCCTTGCACCTCCTGATTCATAGACTGTTATTTTGTTCATTTCCGTTATGCACCCGTCCTTTATTAAACCCGCTCACTTCCAATTCAAGCCATCTCCATCGTATCTATCTCTGACACCCGGGACAGATCCCAAACCCCCCTTGAACGTGACACCCTCCCTTTACCGCAGCCTGACCCTAACCCACCTTCCTCGCAGCCTGACCCTAACGCACCTTCCCGACAGCCTGACCCTAACCCTCCCTTCCCTGCAGCCTGACCCTAACCCACCTTCCCCGCAGTCTGACCCTAACCCTCCCTTCCCAGCAGCCTGACCCTAACCCTCCCTTCCCAGAAGCCTGACCCTAACCCTCCTTTGCCCACAGCCTGATCTTAACCCTAACCCTCCCCCTACATGGCCCTGACCCTAACCCCGCCCTTCCCTGCAGCCTAACCCTATTCCTCCCCCTAAGGCTAAAAGTCCCTGGAGATGTTACTCACTTCTCTGGTGGTCCGGTGAAGCGTTAGGATCTGCGGAAGCGGCGGCATGTCCGAAAATAAATAAGGACCATTTGGCTGTCCCTATTTCTCGATACCATCTTTCTATGCGGGGACTACCATGGCTTAAGAGTACTCTATGGCTTCCTTAACTTCCTGTGCATATTTTCTGCTTAAGAAGGAGGGGTTCGGCTGCTGGACAAGGTTAGTCTAATAGAAGGGGAGCGTTAAGGTTAGGCTGTGGGAGAGGAAGGGTTAAGGTTATTCTAATAGAAGAGGAAGGTTAGGGTTAAGCTGCAGGACATGAAAAGATAAGGTTAGGCTTATAGAAGGAGAGGGTTAGGGGAAAATCTGTCGCCGTTGAAACTTTCATATGGTCTACACTGTCTTCTTTGTAGCAGTTGAAAAGGGACTGCACTGGCGGAATACGGTGCGTATCGGTAACCCACATCCTGGCCATCACCTCCGTTTGACCTTGAACTTGGATATACTTTGTTTGTTCCCATGATCACCATTTGTCCTTGACCTTTGATGATCTTTTACTGTTGTCTTCGGGCCGTATTCAGAGAACCGTATTCGCAGCGAGTCCCGTGCGTATTTTTAGGATCGTTTCAACTGCGCATGCATAGTGAATTTATTTACGGAGTTCACCTAGACTATACGCGTGGAAGTGCCTCCCGAGCGCATATGTGAATCGCACGTGGGTAAATACGCACGGATCTCCCACGTTAAAATCCGCGCGTGAGAATTTAAATAAAAATGGGAGGCATTTTAATGAAGGAGTTTGGACGAGGTGTGGGCGCGGTTAGTTAGCTACGGATGTAACTTGACGCACGCAAATGCCCACGGAAAGACAAGGCACTTGAAAAGTCCGTCCGTGTGAGCGGAGTGTCAGGGGTGTTGCCTTGCTGCGTCGGACGGTTCTCTGGATACGGCCCTTCATCCACCCAGGGCCATATCCTTTGGGTTACCCGTCTTTCCATACGGTTTATATGAGGCAAGAGAATAAACACATTGGACTTCTTCTTCATGTAGTATTTAGCTATCACAGATAGAGTACTGAATAAAATAAAGGATATTAATGATACACAGAATTTTTTTCGCATATAATAACGTTCCCAAACGTACGCAGGCCGTGTGTGTATCTTACTGATTTTTGCACTTTGCGCATGCGCCATCCAGATGTTACACACGGGAACCCGTCACGATCTCCCTGCCTCATGAGATCCTTAAGAAGGGGCGGTGCCACTACGCCGTAAGTAGGAAGTTAGGAAAAGTGGGCGGGGGAGGCATGTAAATAGGGCATTATGGGCGGAGTTACCAAACGCTGTACCAAAATCCGCACAAAGATACATACGGAGAGTTAAGGTCGCTCTATAGACGCGGAAGTTAGTAAAGATCCGTAAGAAGGATGGGAGTGTCATGGGAGGGCACTTGCCACTTGGTTGCGTATTTTTACGAATCAGCGTGTACTTATTTCCTTCTTATCTGTGGATCCGGACCTATGTGTTTTATCTGTTGAAATTTGTGGAAATGTATTAAAATAATTCATACTGGCAAAAACGATGACTGTTCTGTTGAAAGGATTACAGACTCGGCAGCGAAAAACCTTTTTTCTTTTAAATAAGGTGTTTGATGCATGTTATAGAATAAGCCTCCATTTCAAAACATAGAAAATTGAAAATTACAAAGTGATAAATAATCTACAAAAATGTATTGCGTTCTGTTCTTGCTATTAAAAACAGCAGCTCTATCGATAAAGCGTTTTTTGTTTTGACGGAAAGCTTTGACGAGGCATCAGAATGCTCTGCTGATTGCCGACACCACTGACTAGCTGGCGCTGCATGCACGATTCAAAGGACTGAAGTAGGCCTCTGCTGACATTATTCGGGTTTTTACACGACCAGACGTTGTCGTTGTAAGCTGTGTGCAGATGAAAATATTTCAGGTTTTGTAAATTTAGTTTTAAATAGTTCCATTTTCCAGTAATATTTACATTGACAAAAGCTACAAAAGGCTTTAGAGTAGTAATTGTGTGGTTTTCCGGTATAAAGTTCTATTTTCCGGCAGACCATTGTACGCCAATTGAATGGCGACCATACCGATATTTGTCATTAGTCTCCATGTTAGAGATCGGCGGTACTATGATTTCCATAGTTGCAAAGATTTCTCCAGAGAATGGTAAGCTTCTTATCCTAACCCTAACCTTAACCTAACCCTCTGCTTTCCGCAGCCTAACCCAAACCTTCTGCCCTAACTCTAACCTTCCCTTTCTTGAACCCTAACCCTACATGTCCGACAGATAACATTTCAGCAGGGTTGCCGACAGGGAGAACCCAGAGGGAAGCCATAGATTACTGTGAGGGGTGGGACTTATTGACACGATTTATGCAAATTGTGTCATTAAGCCCCACCCCCTGTCAATCACTCCTGTAATGTCTAGTGTTAAAGGGGATGGGGTTTGATGGCACCATCACGTCCCGCCCATCCCTAGTAACTCTAGGAATTACAGTTGTGATTAATAGTGCGTCCGGGGCTTGCAGGAGATTTGCAGGCTCTCCTGGGATGCCAGGAGAACTGCCCAAATTTCGGGAGACCCCTGAATATTCCGGGAGAGTCTACAACCCTGCATTTCAGGTAGCTTTAGACAGAGGGACCAGGTTGCACAAAGTTAGCGGAAATGAGCAACACAGGCCCATATTCACACTTAAGAACGTACATAAATATCGGCAGGCCGTGTGCGCGTCTTGGCGAATGTATACACTTTGCACATGCACAATCCAGATTTTACGCCCGGAAAGTTGCCAGGCACAGAGATCAACACTGTGCCTAAAGAGGTGTGTAAGAAGGGGGCGTGCCCGTACTCTGTGAATAAGTTAGGAATAGTGGGTGGGTGGGGCATGTAAATAGGGAAATATGGGTGGGGTTTGCACAGTGCGCACGTACTTTAGCAACTTCGACACAAATATACGCACAAAGAGTTAGGGTAGCCCCATGGGCGAGGAAGTCTCCTAAAATGGCAACTATGGGAGTGACACGGGAGTTGCGCTGCCACTTAGGAGCGTATTTATGTCAGTATCTATAACGTCTTCTGTACAGGACGCATGTATTACAAGTGTTACGAAACACCTTTCGTTTTGCAGTAGGCAGAGAATGGACGACAAAATCACTCCATGACCTCTGTAGTTCTTTTATTTAGATTGGAGCACATCATGCATTTAATGTGACGTATTTGTTAGAATTTCAAAGTCTACAAGTGCTTTGAGCAAGTTGGTGCAGCGTTTTTTGGTCGTGAATTCGCACTGCACATGGCCAGAATGGAAGCGCATGCAACCACCTCCCATTCAGATCAGATCGCAAGTCTAGTGTCCAGGGCTAGTGTGAAGGGACATAGGGAATGTACAGTTACATAGTTTATGTCCAAAGTTAAGGTTATGTCTAAGTACAGGGGAAGGGAGGGCACACAATAAAAAGAGATATTATAGCCGCTTTTACATGGTCTAAATATGCTGTATTACACTATAGGAACCTCCAGGTGTGCCTCCATTTTTATCATATATATTGGAGGACACAAGATTGGTAGAATCAATGGGTGTGGTTCTATTTCGGAACTGGCTGGGAAATCGAATGCGTTTGCCTTGAAGATCCGAACATGGTGCTCTGAATCCCTAATCCTTACCCTAACCCTCCCCGTTCAGAACCCTAACACTCCCTACCCTGCAGCCTGACCCTAACCCTCCCTTCCCCGTAGCCTAACCCTAAGAGTCCCTTCCCCATAGCCTGACCATAAATCTCCCCTCCCCACAACCTAACCCTCCCTTCCCCATAGCCTAACACTAATACCCCCTCCCTCCAGCCTGACCCTAAGCGTCCCTTTCCCACAGCCTAAATCTACACTCCCTACCCGTAGACTGATCCTAACCCTCCCTTCCCCGTAGCCTAACCCTAATACCCCCTCCCTCCAGCCTGACCCTAAGCATCCCTTCCCCACAGCCTAAATCTACACTCCCCACTCGTAGACTCATCTTAACACTAACCCTCTTTTCCCCAGAGCCTAACCCTAATCCTAAAAGCCCCCAGAGAAGTTACTCACAAGTTACGCACCAATCGCCTGTCACAGACTCTACTGGAGAGGTGATTAAGTTCTCTAGGGGGGCGGCGGGCTCAGAAAATGAATGGGTAATTTTGATGATCAGCATTCTTTCGGCTGTCTCTATTTCTTGCCGGAGACTGACAATGAAATAAAGGTATAAAACATTTCTGTGGTCATACATTCTGCGTCATTCACCGCTTTACACAACTGAAACATCGGATACCTTTATTCAAAGATATCTACAGGTCTGGGAGGGAGTGCAAATAACTAAAAATGAAAATCCCTCTAAAATCTATGTATACAGAAACGCGCTGGCATATTTATCCAGACCCCACAGTTCAGGGTCAGTTTATAAAATCACAGACTAATTTTTTCAGTTTTAGAATACACGTATTTTCATTATCTGTATAGTAGAAAACACACAGCTCCTGTAACCTCTGCAATTCTTCCTAATGGTCTATCTTCCATTACTTCTTCGCTCTTGCATTTCTAGGCTGCTTCTCGAGGCCGCTGCATGCAGCTTGATTGGGAGAGCAAGGCGGATTGAGAGATCAACAGCGGATCTCCCAATGGCCTAAGGCTGACAGGTCTGATGTCATCAAAGCGATGCAGGAAGATCAAGGTCTCTGTCCCTTTCCCTGTAGCTTCTAAAGCAAACACTGGAAACTACAGGGAGAGAGACACGCACTGCACCCCCTGCGTCGCAGCCGCTGAAGCTCATACTTAGGAGCCTGACATTATTTGCAGTCCCGGTAAACGGGCGGTTTTATAAATAACCTGTGGGCTCCTATAGCCTACGAGTGCAGCAGCTATGGACTTAGTGGTCTGTCCATTGCCCATTGCTGCCCTAGGCATTTGCCTATGCGGCCTATGCCTAGGGCCAGCCCTTTCTATGGTTACGTAGTACATTTGTGACAGGTTTGAGACATGTTTGTTCAGCAATACAATAATCCTGACCCTAACCCTAATTCCTAGGGCTAAATTTACTAAGCTGCGGGAAAGGAATAGAGATGTTACCCATAGCAACCAATCAGATTTTACTTCCTATTACATACTAGAAAATGACTGCTAGAATCTGATTGGTTGCTATGGTCATCTCCACTTTTCCTTTCCCACTGTTTAGTAAATCTGGCCCTTAACCTTAACCCTAAACCTAACCCTAATCCTATCCAGATCTCCGTCCAACATCCGACTTCCAAAAGATGCTTGTGAATGTGGGATGTCTGAACAAAATGTGTGCACGCCCCGGACAGGTGATTCGCGACAGATCTCACCTTAACTGTTCCTTTTTCATTTCATGGTCGTAGGTAACGCCTTGTCATATGTAAGTGCCTAACCCAGCCCGTACTGTACAATGTAAATGCCTCCTCGCCTACAATGCGTATATTCAGCTCGCGTAGGTATGTCTTACCCTATCGTATAGAGCTATGTACAAGATACGCGCAATCAGAGTTACGATCCGTAACATCTGCCGCACACATACCACGTGCATAAATTGGCTGTCCCTATCAAGTCTGGATCAGGCTTTTAGGTTCTATCAAGAATCTCAGAGTGCGGCTACAGAGTTCTTTATATATGCTGAATGCCCAGCACCTGAGCACTTAACAATCAGGACTTTGTATGTATATGTGTTCACTGTTTTGAATTTTTGCACGTTTGGCACTTTATATTTTTATTGACTAATTTCCTCGTCATGTTATGGTGCTTGTGACCGTTATGCTAAAGAAGATGTGGAAATAATAAATGAACTTTTTCTACTTTAAAGTGATGTCTGCTTGAGTGCCGGCTGTGTACAAAGTTACACTTTACTTGCTACTATTTCCCTCTGAGCCGTGCACCATAAAGTTGTTTATGAATTACAGGAGTGCTTGTCTGACCTCACACCATATATATATATAACTTTACTATACTATATACTGCAGGCCAGATATATACTCCATATATTATAGTACCCATAGTTTGTATCCGGTCCACATACTACAATTTATAGTCCAGTCTGAGGGGAAACTTTTAAATTCCGGGCTAAACATTTCCAGAAACTTATTTTACAGACCATTAATTCTTAATCCCCTTTATACTACATCTGGGGATCATTAAGGCATCTGAATAACAATGACCCACCCAGTATGACAGGACAGCCCTCATAATGTGCAATTCACTTTATCCCAACAGGATAAAAACAAGAAAATGCTCTGTTTTATAAAAAAAAAAAGTTATATTATAGTATATTCCATTCCCAGACTTATTATATATCCCCTTATATTATAGTATATACCAATCCCAGACTTATTATATATCCCCTTATATTATAGTATATACCAATCCCAAACCCATAATATATTCCCTTATATAATACTATATACCAATCCCAGACCCCTAATATATCCCATTATATTATACTATATACCAATCCCAGACCCATAATATATCCCATTATATTAAACTATATATAAATCCCAGACCCATAATATATCCCATTATATTATACTATATACCATTCCCAGACCCATATTATCACGCCTCCTTCTTCCTAAACTACTCTGTGTGGTCTGAGGTGACCTTTGGACCTAACTGGTTTTCGGGGAAATACGCACTTAGGAAGCACAATCTTCTTAAGTGTGAATCAGGGCCTCAGTCGTACAGGGATTAAACAGGGGGTAAAGAAAAGGCTGAGTAAAGAAGAGTAAATTGCTGCATATCTGCCAGGGGAAAGAATCGTGTGTTACAGAAAATTGAGCTGACTTGGGGCCATACGTAAATGATTTGCAAAATTCTTGTTCTGCAGATATTTATCCCCAAATTGTTCTGGTGAAACAATTTCTTTCTAAGTTCAAAAACCATATGAAGTCTTTGGCATCTATTAGAATACATTTTGTTTCCTAAAATCTTTACCAGAATAAAATTCTTTATTTCATATACTTTTGTCTTGTTTGTTTCTGTTATTTTACTTTAAATCTACCAATCACACATGGTGATCCTCCTTATGATCTGGTATTGATCTTATTAAGTCAGATCTAGACTGGATTTTAATTGGATCCCCAGGCTAATGATTCAGACAGATTTGCTCTTTCTGCGTCCGCGCTCTCTGTATAGTCACCTGGTAACCTCCATTTATAAAAGTAAAATAAATGTTTTGTCCATTTCCAGATGAAGAATTTGTAGTAAAAAGAGGCTTTATTTAATGGTATTCTTAACTCACAGCATAGAGGACAGAGAGTCCCTAAACTATGACCTATAAACTGGAGGGTGGGAGATTCAGAGGAAATGTGTGGATAATGAGGTCAGTGAAAGGGTGATAGATAAGTGGAATATTCTCCCATCTGAGGGGGTAGAAGATAACACAGGAGAACAGTGTAAACATGCTTGGGATGAATATAAGGAGATCCTAAATCTCAAACTTAATTAACGGTAAATAGGGTCTGGGGTCAGTATAGTTTTAAATAAACAACTGGGCAGACTGGATGGGCCATGTGGCTCTTATCTGCCGTCACTTTCTATGTTTCTATGTGTATCCTAGATGGTCCTGGTGCCATGTGCCTTTTTTCAATGGAGGGAGGAGCTAATAGAATGATGTCATCAATCACTGGGATACAGGAAGGTAACAAAGGAAAACACACCCTCCCAACATTTTTTTATTGAAATCCGGTACACCTGAGGGGCGTGTCTGTGAGCAGGCGTGGCTTGCTCCACCAATAGGGCATGGCTTTTCTCCGTTTTCATTTGCATATATGATAAGGTGTGAAATCTCATTCGACTCAGAGACTTGGGGCCGGATCCAGACCTAAGTGAGTGTTACGAGAGAGGGCGTATCGTATTTACGCTCGCCTAAATACTATGCACTCCCGCGGACAATCCCATGAGACGGACGTACTTTTGCTGAGTTATGACCAAACCCTACCTTAACTTTTCAAAGCGTAACCACTGTTGTACATGGGAACCTGACGGACGTAACTGCGTGTGATTGCGGGGAAGTGTACGTCTGGATATGCCGAGATTGCCAACATTGGATCGAATCCATATTCTGCACCCGGATCCTTGTGACTAATTGCTCACAACTCTGCACCCCGTCTTCCATGAACACATTACACATATGAAACACAAGGAGCCATGAGATTAAGACATTGTGCTTTCTCGAAAACCTGCAAACTATGAGACAGATGGCGGTGCATTTGCAGACAGACGAGTCTCTCCCCATGGTGTACAGCTGGGTCCCCGGCTTATAACCTCACTTCCACTCCATCACTTTCTGCTGTCATATATAAACGGAAAAGAACAAAAATATAAGTTTACTGTGATCCCGAATATTGATAAATACCAGGCTGTATTTATCTCTGCCATATAAATCAAATAATAAATGAAATTACGGATGGAACAATTACAAAGAAAATCTTGTTTTAGAGGGAGTTTTACACAAACCAGACACTTCTCGAAACATAGAGTCCAGGTTCATTTACTATAATAGATGCTTATCTTGTACTTAGCCCCCAGCATTTCATCTAGAGGAGGATGTTCCGACAGCCATGATTTCCTCTCAGGATAAACACACTGACAATTGCAGAAAGGGAAACTCTCTGTGAAGCACTTTATATTTTGCAGATCCTTACATATAGAATACAATAACCCCATATGCAATAGGTGCAAAGTGATTCAGCTTAGTAACTCATATTCTGACTATCTAGAATCTAAGTGACCATGATGCATGTAACTACAGCCAACATATGCATTATTATCAATTTATTAGCTTTCCATTTGGAGAAGACTATTTTTATAGTTGGTGATTTTGGGCCGGAACGCAACCTACGTTGCAACAAGAAATGTAGATGACGTTAGAAAATTACTGCACGTGTGCAGTAGCGCAAATCGGAAAACACTGGGCGCATATGCAATGCGCCCGGAGCTCCGAATCCGGCCCTTTGAGTAGGATCAGTGCACCGTATGTAGACTCCCGGACATATAACATATACGTCCGGAGTTTAACAGTTTTGACTACTGCGCATGCGCAATAAATTTATAACATAATCTACGTATCTTTTCCATACGTAGATTTCATATATGCGGTCTTAAAGACCATGGCTTCCTCTAAAAAGTCGGCAACCCTGACTAATCTGTACTGCTGGGACCCTGCTCCTTCCACTATATAACTCTCAGTCTGTGTCTTCCTGCTGCCTCCATTCCCCTCCTCACATCACTACTCTGTACTGCTGGAGACCCTGCTCCTTCCACTATATAACTCTCAGTCTGTGTCTTCCTGCTTCCTCCATATAATGTAACCAAAGATATAAAATTTTGCCAAAGAGAAACAAACAGGTTCTAGTAACTTTGACCCGTATTCAGAGTCTTTCAGACCACATTTACGCAATCTATGTAAGAAAAAGATACGTAGATTACGTTAAAAAATGATTACGCATGCGCAGTAGTAAAAATCGCTAAACACCGGACGTATATGTTATACGTCCGGTACTCTGAATGCGGGCCTGTCTGGGGTAAAAATGACCTGACCAAGGGTGAGGAAGTCCCACCATGCCACTGGAAGCTTGAATCACGAGGATCCAGGTTTATGGCAGAAGCCTTTTGTAACGCATGCTCTGTACCGATAACGCCCACATGTCGGATGAGGTCCAGGATGTTTAGGAAGCTGCCGTGGGAATGAGTCACTTGCATCTTCTCTGAATATATGGGATTTTTCCCGTGTAGAAAGGGATACAAATTGAACACTTTAGAGCAGATTCATGGGTTCTTTTCTGTCATTTTTTTCTAAGTGTCTGAGAAATGACTGTAATTTTAAACACTTTATACAGTATTAAATGATAAGTCTAAACGTCAGCCCAAATCACATCCGCCAGCTATAGTGTGTGACACATTTTGACACGATGGCTGGAAATCGGTGACATTCACAGGGAAACATCCTATAATTGCGCTTCAATCCTCTGGAAATGTGTATGTAAGTCAGAGAGACGGGAACATGGGGGAGGAGGGTGAGAGGATGCAGTCTCCGCTTCGAAAATTCTGTCTTCGAAATAAAGACAGTTGAATTCTTATTTTCGGCTGCTTGTATTTTGAAAATGTTACTCTTTAGAAAGTCTTAGTAATGAATGGGTAAGCATACGCCGGACCGGAGGTGAGTATATGGGGAGTTCTGCGGGGAGGGGAGTCTTGGTGTTAGGCTGCAGGGAGAGGAGGCTTAGGGTTAGTCTGTGGGAAAGGGGAGGCTTAGGGTCAGGCTGCGGGGAAGGGAGTCTTAGGGTTAGGCTGCAGGGAAGGAAGTCTTAGAGTCAGGCTACGGAGAAGGGAGTCTTAGGGTCAGGCTGCGGGGAGGGGAGTCTTAGGGTTAGGTTGTGGGGAGAGGAGTCTTAAGGTTAGGCTGTGAGGAAGGGGAGTCTTAGGGTTAGGCTGTGGGAAGGGGAGTCTTAGGGTTAGGCTGTGTGGAAGGGAGTCTTAGGGTCAGGCTGTGGGGAGGGGAGTCTTAGTGTTAGACTGCGGGGAGGGGAGTCTTAGGGTTAGGCTGCAGGCAGCAGAGTCTTAGGGTCAGGCTGTGGGAAGGGAGTCTTAGGGTCAGGCTGTGAGGAAGGGAGTATTGAGTCAGGATACGGGGAGCAGATGGTTAGGGTTAGGGTTATGCTGTGGAGAAATGAGGGTTAGAGTTAAGGTACTGTAAGGTAGGGTTAGGGAAAGAATTAGGAGAAAGGATACTTACCATTCACCGCTGCATCCTTGTCCTGGGAATCATCGATTGTTTCTTCTCAGCGAGGCATGTCCCAGGCACTTCACTGTGGGCTGGTAAAAGGGTGGTTTGAGGCGGTGACCTACACCCAGGGTTAAATGGGCTCTTCCCACTTGAATCCTGCAGATTGGGCCTCATTCATATCCCTCATTCTCTGAATGGAATAATTATTATTAGTTGTCGGAAATACATTGGGCTGGATCCAGACTGTGCACACCAGATGTTATGTATGGGAACACTGAATGTGCAGTCCTGGTTTGCCTATGTTCAGCATTTCATACGCTGGGAAGTGACAATACTCTGGACGTTGGTTCGCGGGGAGCCATTTCAGTTGTACAGTGTGGGCGGATTTAGGCCCTTCCGCACAATCAGCAATACGCGGGGAAATGTATGGTAGGATTTTGGACACGGAAGTCACCTAAAATCTGCGCATCAGAGGGGAGCGCCGGGGATAGTGCGTTATCCTCTCACGATACGCTAGCGTGCCGAATTCACTCTCAAGTCTGGCTCCGGTCTATTTTGTCTATCTGAAAATTGTAGAGGAGATTTATACAACCTATTATACATTAGGGAGAGGAATTAGTATCAGAGTCGCGTATTCAGCTTTCCGGACGTATAACATATATGTCCGGTGTTTAGCGATTTTTACTACTGCGCATGTGTAGTAATTTTTTTACATAATCTACGTATCTTTTTCTTTTAGACCACATTTACGCAATCTACGTAAGAAATATATATGTAGGTTACGTTAAAAAATGACTACGCATGCGCAATAGTAAAAATTCCTCACCTGGAATACTGTGATCAGTTCTGGAGCCGTATCTCCAGAAAGACATAAATACATTAGAGATTTCTTTTTTGTTGTTGTTCTGTTGCTTTGTTTTAGATTTTGCAATGAAACGTGATTTACTGAGTTATTATTGAAATAATGATTCTGATGTTTGAAACTAAAATAAAACATACAGAATATACATTTACAGACGTGTGAATAAAATAAACATTTTCTATCCATAATATTGCCCAATACCATGTAAAATTAAGACAAGTGGTCACATTGGGGTAGATCCAGAACTACGTGTGCAATACGTTTCCACGCGTAACGTATTTTTGCACGCGTATGTTCTATACACTACCCTAGGCACACCTCTTGAATGTACGTATTTTGTCAAGATACGCTTTTCAAACCCTACCTTAACTTTTTCAAACGTAACCGCAGTGATCCGCACACGTACGTATGGGCTGAACGAATTTACGCAGCTAAGCACGCCCATACTGTACACTTTAAATACAACCCCCGCCTACTTCACTTATTTCAGACGTATTTTGGACACACGTAAAATGGGCACGCCCACACGTAAGTATTTACGTGACACATACGTGAATGGCCCATACGTTTACAATTATGCTACGTTACGGAGCGTATTTTCTATGGTGCGCATGCGCAGTGCATACAAAACAGCGATTTTACGTCTCAGCCATGCGTAAATTCGCTCCGAGGCGTAGTTCTGGATCAGGCCCTTTATACTTATTACAGTATAAAGAAAGTGTGTGAACCTTTGGACGGTGTCAACCAATGTGATATCTACAATTTCCATTACTATGCTGCAACAATCTTAATATAAAAAGTTACTCTGGATGTTCCCAATGTATAATATAATCAAATATGTAACCTTTATTCTACAAAGTACACACAATAATATACAGTATGTCATCACCAACCCAAACAGATAAAAAAAAATACACCAATAGAAATAGAAAAAGGAATGAATATAGTCATTAATAATTCATTACGCTTCAGTGCAGACTGATATATTTATTGCTGGTTGTTTTTATATGACTATTTCATGTGACTTATGTGACTTATAAGTCTGTAACCAAGCAAGGCAACAAAGCAATGAGAAAGGCAAGTCAGATGCTTGGTTGTATAGGGAGGGGAATTACTAGCAGAAGGAGAGAAGTAGTAATGACACTTGATAGGCCATTGGATACGTTAGTGCTCAACACTCCTACATGGAGTGAAGCACTGTATTAAGCTTTCAGCCTCTGGCAACTCAGCCATTGGTCTCACCGAGCTCCGCCCCAGTCCTTCCTGGCTCCACCCATCCAGACTCGAGCCTTGTCCCCTTACTATGCGTTCGGGTCTGTCACCTTCCGCCTCTGACCACAGTGTAAGGCAGACAGGATGTGTGTTACCATGCAATGTACGAAACACAGCCCATTCCTTCATTGGAAACCTGTTTCTTTTCAGATGGCCGTCATGCACCCGTATTGTATGATTAAGAAGGAGGAAGAAGCCTGCCAAGAAAAGATCCAGAGATATGAGTATGAGAATTGGAATGATTCTGTTGCAGGCAAGTGGCTTCAGATGTTTACATTCTTACAAAGAAACCATTAAAATGTGCATGTGATGCATGACCCCTTCCATTAGGTACACAACACTCCGCTCCTGAGCTTCTGACTGTCACTCACCTGGTTTTCATGAATTAACTGATGTCTTCAACAAAGGTGGTTGCCATAGTAACTGACAGTTGGAAACTCAGGAGTAGAGCATTTGGTACCTAATGGAATGGGTCATGTTGGAAGGTCTGCTATTGGTGCAAACTGTATAGTGGGAATGGAGGTTGTGAATAGTGCAAGCCCTCATTCCTAGGGCTCGATTTCCTAAACGTCCCAAAAAGATAAATGAAGATGTTTCCCATAGCAACCAATCAGATTGTAGCTCTCACTTTCCTATTACATACTAGAGAATGTCAGCTAGAATCTGATTGGTTGCTATGGGCAACATCTCCACTTTTCCTTTTGGGAAGTTTAGCAAATCTAGCCCTTAATGTTATGACACTAAAACAGTAACAACAAATGATTTTTTGAAAAAGCAGAAATGAAAAAAAAAAGAAAATATGAAAAAAAATTATGTATTTGTACAATTATTGAAATCTACACAATGCTCCAGCAATTTTATATTGAGTACGAAATTGTAATGCAAGAATCAGAACTAGAGGGCCGTGTATCATATATACGTCCGGTGTTTAGCGCTTTTTCCTACTTTGCATGCATAGTACATTTTTTACGTTATCTACGTATCTTTTCCTTGCGTAGATTGCGCAAATGCGGTCTTTCAGACCGCATTTAAACAATCTACGTAAGGAAAAGATACGTAGATAACGTAAAAAAATGTACTATGACAACATGCCCTAAACCCTTCCCTTCAATGACACACCCTCCAGAACGCAAGCTGCCGCTGCTCGAGTTGCGTTTGTGTGAATATGTAATCACCACCCAAACTGATAAAAATAGACCAATAGACATATAAGGGACCAGGAATGAACATAGTAATTATTAATTCATCCTGCTGCAGAGTGGACTGAAATATGAATTGCTGGTTATTGTTTAAATACCTATTTCGTGTAATTTATGTGGCCAAGCAATGTATAAAGCAATGTAGTTGCTCGGTTGTATAGGGAGAAGACTTAGTAGCAGAAATGTCACTTTATAGGCCATTGGTACGGCCTCACCTAGAATACTGTGTTCTGGAGCCATATCACCAGGAGGACATAAATACATTAAACACTGTGCAAAGAAGAGCAAGTCCATGACCTGTGTCACACAACATGCCAAGCAAGGCCAGAGGAAGTAACATGTATAGCTTGGAGCAGAGAAGAGCAGCTAAATGGTGCATGGCCTGTGTCACACAGCATACAAAGAAAGGCTAGAAGAACTAAACATGTATAGCTTGGAGTAGAGAAGAGCAATTAAAATGGTGCATGGCCTGTGTCACACACCATACAAAGAGAAACTAGAGGAAGTGGCATGTATAGCTTGGAGCAGAGAAGAGCAGATAAAATGGTGCATGGCCTGTGTCACACAGCATACAGAGAGACTAGAGGAAGTAAACATGTATAGCTTGGAGCAGAGAAGAACTGCTAAAATGGTCCATGACCTGTGTCACACAACATGCCAAGAAAGGCCAGAGGAAGTAACATGTATAGCTTAGAGCAGAGAAGAGCAGCTAAAATGGTGCATGGCCTGTGTCACACAGCATACAAAGAAAGGCTAGTAGAACGAAACATGTATAGCTTGGAGTAGAGAAGAGCAGATAAAATGGTGCATGGCCTGTGTCACACAGCATACAGAGAGACTAGAGGAAGTGAACATGTATAGCTTGGAGCAGAGAAGAACAGCTAAAATGGTGCATGGCCTTTGTCATACAGGTACAAATATTATTAGCGCTAATGTGGCAAGTAAAACACAATATGAGTTAATCAAAAGTAAGTTTTTGACATACAACATTCCAAGAAAGACTGGAGAAAGTTAATATATATAGCTTGGTGCAGATAAGGGATAGGGGGAATCTCATGGAAGCTTTCACATATATAAAGGGGTGTAAGCAGTATAGGAGGGGGCATATTTTAGGCATCACAGTCGAATCTGGAAACTTTGTTTTCTTACCATCTAGCGGCTACTGGCTCCCTGCAAAGATCAACCAATGGAGCTGACGTCACCCTTTCAATGTCCTACATGTGAATTGAATTGGTGAAGTCCGGGCCAAGCCAATCAGCTGCTAAATGGTAAGTAAACAAAGCTTTATTAAGGATTTTATTTTATTAAGGATTTTATTAAGGATTTAATAATGGGTTACAGCTTCCCCATCATGTTTCTGTATCTGGGCCCAGCTGTAGCTGTGTTGAGCAGGCATCTGTTGGAAAGGTTAATGTATGACACTCAAACATATTCCATCCACCTACATGTGACAACACAGCGTGTGATATCACGTGGGGAGGGTCCGTGTCCCCGGCCTCACAATTTCTGCCGGCAGCCTCAGTGTGCGATCTGCAAAGTCTTTTTCTTCTCATATGGTGGTGATTATTATTTAATTCCTGAAATTGTACAGAGATCAGCAGATTCCATCCGGCTCATTAAATATAATATAATAGACTTTAGCTGTGTCTCTTAAATTAAAATAAACCTTATTCCAAAAGCATTCGGTACAATACATCCCAAAATTTTACCGGATCTAGTCAGTGGACGTTCCTTTCTGTGGCCACAGATTTGACTTGCATCATTATCTCCAGTTCAACCCATTTAAACAATCACTTTATGCTGCCGGTGTTCTAACTAACCATGTGGATAATTGGTAAACGCTTCCTTCCTAATGACATGTGTTTAGTGTAATGGTATAGGACCACTAATAATATCTTCCTGTTGAATGTACTTTGCTAGGAAACAGAGATCAAATAAACGCCATAAACACTATAAGCATGTGAAAAAGTAACACTTTTGCTTCTTTTTCCATAACTTATTTTCAGATTTGATCCTGTTCCAAGACTCCACAGGGGCAGGGTCAAATTTGACATTAAAATGCATAATAAAGCTCCACCCCCATCTTAACCTTGTTATGGACCTACCCTAACTTTTTCAAGTGTCTGTGCGAATTTTCGTACCGATACACTGGTCGTACGGGGCTTAGCACGCCCATACTGTAAAATTTAAATGGCTATCCCCGCCTCTGTGTAGTAACTCGAGCGTCCGGACTATCATCGTACAAAACGCACGCCCCTTGGGCGAACAATACGCTGAAAATACGCGCGCTGTACGCTCATGTCCTTCGGACGACCGGAAGTTGTCATACTGCACATGCGCAATGCGTTTTTTCTCCCGTTTTTACGCTCCCGACCGGCGTACGATTGCTTGCGGTCGTAGGTCTGGATCAGGCCCAAAGTCACCAGTTCTCGCGGGTATCCAGGATGGCTACACAAATATATTAAGAGAGAAACAGCTGCAACCACTGGATAACTTTGGTGATTTATAAGATTAATGTTCTGCGGGGTGAATGGATAACTCAGTGCTCGCCACTCTCATCATAAGGGATCGTGTTCACAGATCCGTTTTTGCGTCGGGTTGCGTGCGTATTTTTAGGATCGGATGAACTTTTTCCATGCGTAGTAACTTTTTCCATGAACATTACGTAGTATTTACGCATGTAAGTACCTTCGGCACGGACTTGTGAATCGCACCTAGGGACATACGTACGGACAGGCGTGGTTTTTATCCGGGCGGTGGAAATGACGTGAAAGTGGGTGGGGGGTGGAAGCTTTTAAATGGGCATTTGAGGGCGTGGCTAGATAAATACGCACATAGGTAAGTAACATATGCGCATAAGTACCCATGTAGACTTAAGGGTGCCCTGTGGAGGTGGAAGTCACCTAAAACCCGTCTGTACGAGAGGAGTGTCCTGGGTGTTGCTTTGCAACGTAGGTGCGTATATTTGCGTATTTTATACATTCGCATCGTCATAGAAACATAGAAAGTGATGAGTCAAATGGCCCATCCAGTCTGCCCAGTTGTTTATTTAAAACTATATTGACCCTAGACCCAATATTACCCTTAATTTAGTGTAAAATTTAGGATATCCTTATATTTATCCCCAGCATGTTTACACTGTTCTACTGTGTTACTTCTACCCCCTCAGATGACATAAAATCTTGACAGTCAAAGTGTTGGCAGTTGAGTTTTATGTTACTGTTTGTTTGTAACCTCTGTAAGCTTAATGTAATGCAGGCGGCTTATACTGGGGTGCCATACAGTTATGCTCAGATAAAGCCTTCTCAAAATCAGGGAATATTCGGTAATACATGGGGGGAAATTGCATGCATGGCAGGCTCACCTGCTGGGGACAATTGAATAGGGCTTCAGAAATCATTAAACTTTTGTTTACTTTAGAATTAGGGCTGGATTTACAGCACCGGACGTCTGGTGTGTACCGTTTTTGACTACTGCGCATGCGTAGTCAATTTTTTACGTAATCTACGTATCTTTTCAATACGTAGATTGCGTATATGCGGTAAATCCAGCCCTACGTCCGGTGCTGTAAATCCGGCCCTTAGTTGCTAACGGCTTCTTACAGAGATCAGACGATGGGTAATGTCCTTTATTGTCTGAGCCAGCAGCTGTTAACTGGTAAATAAACAAATTTTAAATGATTTACTAATGGACTGCAATCTCAATTTCCCACCATGGTGCGAAATGAGCATCTCAGAATGAAAAGCTGTATCTGAGCTGCACTGTACATGGTGGTAAATTGTATGTAAGGCAGGCTCACCTGATGAGGAAAGTTGAATAGGGCTTCAGAAATTATTAAAAGTTTGTTTATACCACTTAGTAGCTACCGGCTTCCTGCCGAGTTCAGACAATGGAGCTGATGTCACCCATTCATTGTCCTACAGAAAGAGCATGTGACATCCTGTGAATTGAATGGGTTGTCAGCTTCATTGCCTGAGCTGCTAAATGGTAAATAAACAAACCTTTAATGATTTATTAATGGGCTGCAATCTAACTTCCCTACCAGATCAGCATCATGGTCAAGAAAGGTTTTTCTAAGCCCAGCTGTAATAAATTTCAGAAATGTAATAAAAAATATATTATAATACTCAAATCTGGACATTTTGACCTGTCTACAATTTGATCTGTCAATATTTTGACTGTTATTCCACCCTGTCATTGAAGTAATTTTTCAGCCTTTCCTTTGAACCTACGCCCCCTCCAGTCTATACACATGTCATTGTGTTCTGTTACACCTCTTCCTGTAAATAATGCCCCCTCACACCCCTTGATATATGTGAAAGCTGCTATCTTATCCCGTCTGGCCCTTCTCTGCTCCAAGCCGTGCACCGTTTTAGTTGCTCTTCTCTGCTCCAAGCTATACGTGTTACTTCCTCTAGTCTCTCTTTGTACATTTCATGAAGCATTCCATGCTCCCTATGTACTTGGTTGCTACAGGTTACATCTCATCATGGTGCCTTGAAGCATTTTATCTAAGACGACCTGTTTTTTCTGCATATAACACGTGTGATTGTCGGTCAGATCCCAACGTAAAAGAACCAGCTGACCTACGCACAGTGCCACTGCATCGAAACACTGCAACATGCGGTGCGTTCCGTTGGGAATTTCCCCTTAGTGGGAGGCTGGGCCACCCACCATGTGTACTAGATGTGCAATGTGGGTGTGCTTAGCACTGAAATCATACAGAAAGGGCTGGGTTTAGACCTTACATATGATCTAGTATTCCGCACAGACTTAATTTTGAGTACTTAAGGTCGGGTCCTGTGCACAGATCCCCATCCGTGCCTAGGAGAGTAGGGGGTGTAGCCTGGTCACATATGTGCGGGTAGTGGGATAGCTAATTCTGTACATTGCTAGTCATGCAATTATCTATGAGCTCTAGGCCCGGTCCTGTGTTCTTAAGGAAGGGCCGTCCTCTTGTCAGACTGGATGTCACATTCTTCTGGTAAATTCTGAGGCTGTGCTGCTATTAATTGCTCAGTTGGAAGCCTCCGTGATTTGCTGTCCTTTAACATTCACTCCAGTGAAGTATCTGCTTCAATGTGTGTTTGAAGTGCGTCTGCAATACTTGTATGGAGCCTGCTGCGTGCAGGATTCTCAGCGGGCCAGAGATAGGCGGCAAATCAGCATCCCCCAGCTCAGATAGCCTGAGAGTAAAGGGATCCAACTGCTGTCTGCTCATTCCCCGACACTGCACTATAATATGGGGCGTCGTTCACCGCTTCGGCTGGAAAGCCATGACTGCCGGCAGTTTCCTCAACGTCAGACCTGCGATTCCTGGGGCTCCAAAGATTCCAACGCCAACAGTGACGTTTTCATCCTAACCCAAACCTCCCGCAATCTAACCTTAACCCTCTCCTAACCCTAAGCCTAGCCCTCCGTTACTCACAATCTAACCCTAACCTTCCCCTCTGCACAGCCTAACCCTAACCTTCCGTTTCTCTAACCTTCCACTCTCTACAACCTAACCTTATCCCTCCTCTAACTCAAACCCTCTGTTTCCTGCAACCTTTTTGGAGGGTGGGGACTCTATATTTTTATGAGTAACAGCTACAAAAATCAGCCCCAAAATAAAACAATCATAGAGACCAATTGCAATCCCACTACCTGCTGTACAGGAAAAGTAGAGGTGCTATTAAAATAGAAATTGAAAGAAATACAAGACCATAATAGGAGTAACCAAACTTCATGTGGATGCGATATAAAACATTGACTCTGGTATAGAGTTATTTGGTTGTTTCCAATTCATCGACAGTATCATTTGTTGATACTGTGAACAAGTATGCACATGATCAACAAAATCTGTTTGAATATTGACAAAAGCAGTAATGCTACACATAACCATAACACACAACATACAGAGAAAGGCTAGAGGAAGTAACATGTATAGCTTGGAGCAGAGAAGGGAGAGGGGGAATATGATAGCAGCTTTCACATATATCAAGGGTTGTGACCAGCTAGAGGAA
>WWET01003939.1:0-11155 GCA_011038615.1 Limnodynastes dumerilii | reverse complement strand
ATAAAACAGCACTCTATATGAGTGCAGAGCACTATACATACATATACTTGCATATGGACTGTCGAGGGCTGTTTTTTGGCAGCTTGCTTACAGTGCAGGGGGAGTGGCTTACACGGGGTCCCTTCTCCTACGGGTCCAGTAGCAGCCACACCCCTTGCACCCCCCTCTAGTTACTTAAATGTTTTAAGTAAAGGTTTAAGTGGACAGAGAATTAAACATATTAGATGGGATCCAGACTTCCATAACAGATTTTTTTTTTATAATGTTTGATTAAAACTGCAAAGTTCTATGTAAATATGTAAAATAAGCATTTCTGTGTACTAAATTACTAAATTAAATTTTTGTTATAAATACTGTAGGTACAGGAAATAAAATGGATGATGGTTTTTTAATTCTTTTTTTTAAGTATTTGAACTCTTTAATTTTTAAAACTGTTATTTCTGTTTCAGAAAACTCCATTGCACTAGGAACTTCATTCATATGAATCTTTTTGTCTCATTCATCCTGCGAGCGATATCTGTCTTTATTAAAGATGAAGTCCTATACGCTGAGCAAGACAGCAACCATTGTCATGTTTCGACCGTAAGTATAAACAAAATACAAATTAACTCTTTGATAATATTGATCAGTTGAGAATAATCTCTCAGGAGCTGCAGGCAATGCAGGAGAGAGACTAAGCTGCGAGTTTGGTCTTGGACAAATCTTATTTTGATGTCATAGGTGTGAATTAATTTTTAATATTATGAGACCTCTTTGAAGGAAAGAAGAATTATTGCTGGACACAAACTACAACTACCAGGCTGTCAGCATGACTTGAAAGCTAATGATAGAAAAATAAGTTAATAGTGAGAAAAGAGCTCAGAGAAGTGTTCCAAAATATATCTGCTAAATCTCTATGTGCCTGTGATGCTAACAAGTCTATTATTTATTCTGAATAGTCCAGGAAAATATAATTTTGCAGATATTTCTTAGAGATTTTATGGCTACAAACACAACGTTAGTACCCACAAAATCTCTAAGAAATATCTGCAAAATGATATTTTCCTGGACTGTTCAGAATAAATAAATAATAGACTTGTTAGCGTCACAGTAAATTAAACTTTCAGTGACCTGATCAATTTCAGATACTGTAGCACTTTGTCCAACTACAGATTTTAACATGATATAATTTATAGACATATAAGTGGGAGTGGACAGAATGAGAAGTATAGGTGTTTTCACCATAAAGATCTTTCCATATATCCTAAGTTACAGGAATGTGATGAAGGACTCTTGAGGAAGTGTGACATCCATCTTATCACACATCGATCTTATGCCAATCTTCAAAGACTTAACAGTTAAAACATTTTTGCACAATTTTATATTGAGATATAATAAAGAGATTAAAAATAGTGACTTATTCTCAGACTAATGTTTTGTCTTACAGGTTGAATGTAAAGCCGTAATGGTGTTTTTTCACTATTGCGTCATGTCCAATTACTTCTGGCTCTTCATAGAAGGACTCTACCTCTTCACTCTTCTTGTGGAAACGTTCTTCCCTGAACGGAGATACTTCTATTGGTACACAATAATCGGTTGGGGTATGTTTTACTTTATTTAACGAAAAATGAAATAATTGTTCAGAAAGAACATAAGTTTTGTTGTTTTTCTGTTTAGATGGACACAACAAGGGCTTCCTGATCTGTGGAAAGACCCTTATGTACTCTCCAAGGCACTACATTTTGGTCTATGTAAATATGGCGTAACATGCAGGTTTAGGGAAAAGTTGTCTAGAACAAGTGTTCTTCATCTATATAGAATTATTAGATATCATTCTAGGTATAGTTAGCAACTAATTTACTACTCTTTTTTTTTTTTTTAAAGTAAGTCATTTTGTCATTTATGTTTTTTTGGGACTATCTCTTTGTTTTTATAGTGTGATAAGTTGTAAAATAGCATTTCAACAGCCACTTGGCAACACTTTATAAACTCTATCATTTGTTGCAATTATTTTATTGTTATTAAAAAATTGGACTGGATTTAGACACCTCAATTACTGCTGTAGTTGGGGGTCTGACCGCAGCAATAGCAGAGGCCTTACTGCACTATTAGAATGTATCCCTCCTACAACAAAATGGAAGTGCTTCCGTTTACTGCTACAGATTTTTAACCAGGATCGAGCTTTCGATCTAGTGGAACCAGAACCATCCTGGAATTGCAGCACCCGCACCGTTCTCCAATACTAGTGGTCAGATAATGTCCCCTTCCTGGAAGCCTGGATCTGCTTCACTACAATTATAGTAAAGTAAAACGACTGCATCCTGCCCATCAATATGGCTTTTGACTTCTGTAATTTTAATACAGGTCCGTGAGGCACTTCTGTGCGTATAGTCTACTGGAACTACGTAAAAAAGTTACTACGCATGCGCAGTTTAAACATACCTAAAAATACGCATGGAACAGGTCGTGAAAATGGATCTCTGAATATGGCCCTTAATAACAATTCACCTCTCAGTATGTACTACGAATGCCGAACTCCGAGTGGAATTCTGTTTTTGCACAGTAGGTGGGCCCACTCACCATGTGTACGAGATACGCAAGGTGGGCATTGAAGTTTAAATTATACAGTAATGGCTTGGCAATGCCTTTATGTACAGTATTATTCAGTATTCAGTTCAGTATCCACTATTAATACTTAAAGTAGGGTCCAGGGCATGGAAATCCCAGGGAGTGCCCTGTTCTCCTCAAATATATGTGTGTGTGTGTGTATATATATTGGATACAAACATTCCCAAGATGAGAGTTCTTTTAATAATTCATTCCATGGAGTATGCCCATACGCATCCAGTGTTGCATGACATATATTTGCATTTTAATTACAAAAATCACTGAAAAGTGTGATTTCTGCCTTGCTCAATTTATTGAGGAAATCTACTGAAGCTTTGATTTTGCATTTCAAAGCGAGTGTTGCTTTGCTCCGAATTTTCAAAAACCCTTTCTCTGATGCACTAAGGATTTCTGGCATAAGTTGACTTTAAGATTTTTTTTTTTATTCCTCTTTGAACCTCAGGTAAGTTGTGACAGATTCTGTGTGATGTGCTTTCATAAATAGTTACTAGGCCTCTTCCTTTATAGTGGTGCACTCTTGGAATATGTTTCCAGAAAAAAAAAAAGACAATTATTGCCATATATGGAACACTATATTTCCATATTCAGATAGCAATATATAAATACAGATATGATGACATATTTATTGGGGTGCAGTTGCTGGTGTGAAAATGCTATTTACAAATTAGAGACAGCCGAAAGCAAATTTTTGTCTGTCTCTATTTCGAAAATAGCTGTATTTTGAAACATTTTTTTTATGAATGGGTAAGTATGCCAATCGGCATACTTACCTATTAATTTGGATACAGGGAGGGGAGTCTTGGGGTCAGGCTGCAGGGAAAGGAATCTTAGGCTGTGGGGAAAGGAATCTTAGAGTCCGGCTGTGGGGAAAGGAGTCTTAGGGTCAGGCTGTGGGGAGGGGAGTCTTAGGGTCAGGCTGCGGGTAGGAGAGGGTTAGGGTCAGGCTGTGGGGAGATGAGCGTTAGGGTTATGTAAGGGGAGAGTTGGGGTTTAGAGAAGGGATACTTTCCATTCCCTGCTGCGTCATCATCCTGGGAATCATCAATTGCTTCTCCTAAGCCATACGAGCGGCAACCCACACTTGTATTTATCAACATGTTTTTATACAGCACAATCATATTATACAGACTTTTAGCTAGCAGCAAATAATCACACACCTAAAGCCCTGTCCGGGAATCGATCTCATGACCTGAGTGCTGTGAGGAGGAAGTACTAACAACTTCAGCCACCACGCTACCTGTATATAAATGTGAAGTAACTTCTGATCAGCATAATAATGTATTCAATAATGTAATGTGCTGGCAACTGCACTGGTGGGATTTGTAATGGAGGAATACCAGACACCTTTCGTCACCAACCCCCCACCCCCACAGTGCGGCATAAGGCTTGAGGTCAGGATGACTATAGTACAAAATTTGTGGCATCTTAATACTTTAACATTCCCTGGGGGCTTGTGGCCTAGACCATGATGATACAGTGAGGGCCCCCTAGGCCATTTGGCTAAACTAGCTTAAATAGTCTGACCAGGAACTCCAGGCTGGGTGTATGCAGTAAGCTCAGTGTCATTCTCTCATGTCTAATACAAATGATGGAACATAACATAGCGCCATGGCAACCGTGCCTTATTGTATAAGCAATAAAAATGAACTTATGTTTAAAGTAATTTACTATGTTTTACACTAACAGCGATTCATCTGTTATCTTTAGGTACCCCCCTTATATGTGTCACTATATGGGCTGTGTTGAGACTGCACTTTGATGATCAGGGGTACGTAAGCGATATATGCATTTGCCGCACATGACATAAAACATAAATGTTTGCTGATAAATGTGAATATATGGCTGAATTTTATTTGGAAAATATAAGACCATCTCCCGCTTTTATAATCTGAATAATGTATGTAAATAGTTTTTTGCACTTTTTTTTTTAGAATAAATGAGTACTTTAATTAATTATAATTATTATTTTCTCCTTAGCTGTTGGGACATAAATAATTTGGTGGCCCTTTGGTGGGTGATCAAGGGCCCGGTTATTGGCTCCATTATGGTAAGTGCTCTTTGGATAAATGTTGTGAATTGCAAGTATAATTAAGATAACGTGCAAGGGTTATCGTTATTTTATTGAAGGTTATTGTACATTATGAATATATGATATTGTATGCAGGTCTCAGAGCTGATTGGCTGATGTGAGTTACCCTCTCACCCTCTAAAAACATTCTTATAGGTTGTTTAGATTTGTTACATATCAAGGGCCAGATTTACTTAGCTTGGGTTTGAAAACGTGGAGATGTTGCCCATAGCAACCAATCAGATTCTAGCTGACATTTTCTGGTATGTAATAGGAAAGTGAGAGCTAGTATCTGATTGGTTGCTATGGGCAGCATCTCCACTTTTCCAAACCTGCAGCTTAGTAAATCTGGCCCCAAGTGTTTCTGTAGAACTTAGGGCTATATTAATGGAATGGGGATAAACTTAAATCCTGGTTAAAATTTATGTTTGAGCTACAGCCTATTAACCAAATTGCCCTTAATATTGGATGGTCATGTTATGCACTGAATAAAGATTCTAGTAAGGTGTCACCATGAAAAGCACAGGTACCACCGCTATAGTTCTCATCACTGGAGATGGCTGGGTGGCAGAGAGTAAGTGGGGTGATGGGCTCTTTTACTGATTGTTTTACTCTTTTATGTGCCCTCCCCTCCAGACATGATGAACTGTGGATCCGGTCCTCGTCCTCGTCCTTGGCATCACTCACCTCACCTGCTGGGAACGATAATCCTGGCAGAAGAGGGAGGTGTTGCTAAGACTGACAGGAGACCCTTACAGCTGATTGGCTGCACAGGTCTCCTGTGAATCTTGGCAGGAGGCCCTTGCAGCAAGATAACTGGCTGATTGCGGAAACTGTGGTCGGTAGTGTGTGGTTCCTCCTGGCCGGAGTTTCCCTCTCTGTCTGTTTCCATAATTACCGGCAAAGATAGCAGTCACATAATAATGGAAGCCAAGTATCTCTTGCAGCATACAGAGCTGTCGTTAGTATGGAGTCAGACAGATGGTATATCTCCAGGAAGTGGTGCGATGGGTCCAATATCTGTAAATGCCAAAACACTACACAACATCGCCCAATATATTTAATGCACGCCATATGATCAAATAATTGTATCCAAGCATATCTTGGTATGATTATTGGGGATTTGAAAAATTCATCCTGACCACTCACTACAGCGATAATTGGATGGATATCTCGATAACTAAGATCAGACCGATAATTGCTCTAGGACATAACCAGCCTTTGTGTTTTAAAGAAACATTGGACCTTTGGAGAGAGACCGACGAGAAATCCAAGCAATTGTTTTTGGTTGTGTTTTTTTCTTGTGTTTTAGCTGTTTCTCTAATAACTGGTATTTAGTAAAATTACAACCACAAAGATATCACTGATTTCTCTTGGCTTGGTGATTCATAACTCTCCACCCCATCACTCTATATGGGAACAGAAGAGAGATTCAGCAAGTGGAGAAAGTGTAGCTCATATCCACTGGTTCTCCAGTAAGATCACGCCTCAGGCTGATAATGCTATTGTCAATGTTAGGACAGAGGATAAGTTCCATTTCGGCCATCCCATTTTCGACAATGATACAACCAACAGCTTAATTGTGGCTGTATCAGTACCAACATTTTGCAAATAAATAATAATGTTTCTATTTGACAAGGTTTTCCTAATGCCGAATTGTACTCTCCCTGATGGTTTGCAGGAATGGGACGGTTAAGGTTAAGCTGCTTGAAGGGTAAGGTTAGGGTTAGGCTGCGAAGAGGGGACAGTTAAGGTTAGGCTGCAAGAAGAAAAGAGTTAGGGTCAGGGTTTGAAGATGGGACAGTTAAGGTTAAGCTGTATAGAAGGCATGGGTTAAGGTTAGGTTGCAATGGTAGAATTCCCTTGGTTACTCTCTCTGCAACGACATTCTGAATTTTGAAAAAGGGACATCCGAAAGTTACATTTCGGATGTCCCTTTTTCCTATACTTACCGCTTTCTACTTTTTTAAGTGAATGGCTGAGTATGCCATTCGGCATACTTCACCCATTCACTTTCGCAATACGCGATATCCCTCCGCCGTCCTTCCGCCGCACCTGCTGCTGTCACCGGACCTGGAACAGGTAAGTAAATTATCTCTGCGGGGTTAGGGTTTGGGTTGGGGTTAGGATTAGGGTTAGGGTCAGGCTGCAGGGGAGGGAGGGTTAGGGTCAGGTTGCAGGGCAGGGAGGGTTAGGGTCAGGCTGTAGCGGAGGGAGGGTTAGGGTCAGGTTGCAATTAAGGGAGAGTTAGGGTCAGGCTGCCAGGAGGGGGAGGGTTAGGGTCAGGCTGCAATTAAGGGAGGGTTAAGGTCAGGCTGCCAGGAAGGGAGGGTTAGGCTGCCAGGAAGGGAGGATTAGGGTCAGGCTGCCAGGAAAGGAAGGTTAGGGTAGTGAGAGGGGAGGGTTAGGGAAAGGAGTGTTGGACTATTGTTTTACTACCTTTAGGAGCACAGAGCTTTCGGTGCTCCGTGGATCGATTGCAATGTCTCTTCAAGGCATATGCAATCAAAGTTCGCAACTGGCTGGGAGAAATCAGAATTTTCGCATTTGAGATTTTCTTTGCGGGGACCCACACCCGAATTCCCTAATCCTTAGAATTTGACTCTGATAATACAGTAGATTAGTTGACATGTTTTTCTTACATATTAAATTCATTCTTCTTTTTTCTCTTGTTTCTCACTTTATCCAATAGATCAACTTTGTACTCTTTGTTGGTATAATCATCATTCTTGTGCAGAAGCTTCAATCCCCAGACATTGGAGGCAACGAGTCCAGCATATATCTGTAAGTATAATAAAACAAGACACCTTATTCTCATTAATATAGGACATTGAGTGCAAGAATTCATTCACACTAATCTTACATTGAGGAAACACAACCTAAGTCTTTTTCGATCATAAACAAAGGTGCATATTTTAATTTTCTTAGTACTTTTGACCATTGTTTCTTGATTGGTTTTAAGATGACCTATACCCTCTAACCCCATACACTAGATCACTAACCCTCCATTAAATTTATGCTCAACAAAGAATATGAATCAATATGTTCAAAAATGATGATGCTTGTTGCTATGGTTACATTTATGTTTTATTGAAGATTGTTGACTTTATCACAAAGATGTTCGACTCAGTAAGGAGATAAGCGTAGAGGTGAATAAGTAATTAAGGACATTGGGCCTGATCCAGCGCTACGAAAATTCGCAACGACGGGCGAATGCGAACGTTCGCTCGTCGTATCAACCTACACGCCCCTAGCACTCCCATAGTAAAGTCCCTTAGACTAGGGACAGGTAGTATTCGAACAGTGTGTGTTACACCTGGGCAAAACCATGTTGATTTCAGGGGAAGTCAAGTTAATTGTATTCTTTGCATGCAGGGATATATCTTTGAATTGCTTACTGCACACACTTACTGACTAGCTTTACTATTACACTGTTATTAGACTTGAGATAGGAAACATCACCTCTCAACTCTAATACTGTTTGCAGCAGATGAAATATGACTTCCCTGCAATCAACATGGTCTCATCCAACGCTAATTAAGTTCATGCACTTAACAAGGTCTGGATCCAGCCCATTATTGTGCAAATGATATGTTTAACAGTTCCAATATTGTGTTTATAAACTTATGTGGTGATGCTTTGCTAATCTTACTGTGTACCTTGTTTGTGTATCAAAACCCCCAGTTTCAAATGATGGGTAACTTATGGTGAGATTCTGGAGTCATGCATGATGGATGGTTGGATTACGTGGTGGCATTAGAGAAATCCAAATAGAGAGGAGAAGAGAAGGGTATGGCTAGAGGGGTCGCCAGTTGGCCACAACAGAAATGGTCATATACAATCTATGGAAAATGAAGACCACACTCTTTATACAGTAGACAAGTCAGCCAATTATTCACTTATCGGCCCAGTTATCATGGCATGTATGACATGGGCCGATTTGTCAGTATGTTGATATCTGTCTAAATTGATACTGGCCCTATATTTGTAGAGTTCATTGTGAATGACTGACCACCAACCACTGCTGGGCTACCACTATTAGGGGTCTGTTTGCCCAAAAGTGTGTTGACAGCTATAGAATGACCATTGATTTGTGTCAGCGTGATAACGCAATATGAAATAAGTTTCAATGCTCTTAGTTATTTTCACTTAACATCTTTAATATCTCAATTAAACCATCTACCGTATATCGCAAAATACCCCTTTTCTATCCCATCACCAAAACTGTAATTAATTCAATTACATTTGATGACCTCTGTCCCTGCTTCTCCTGCTTCCCTATACTGTAAAATCATATCATTCTGTACAATACACATTCATTCTATATAGAAATATTTGCTACAGATTAGTGGATCGGATTGTGTTTTATCCGACAGATCTGAATTTTGGGGTTTCGAGACGAACCAAGGTCGTACTCAGCTCCTTCCAACAAATTTAGGGCCGTATGCAGACTACTGGACATATAACATAAACATATAGTGTTTAGCGATTTTTACTACTGCGCATGCGTAGTAAATATTTTACGTAATTACAGACTGCATATACGCAATCTAATTAAGGAAAAGATATGTAGATTACGTAAAAAATGACTATGCATGTGCAGTAGTAAAAATCGCTAAACACCGGACATATATGTTATACGTCCGGTAGTCCGCATACGACTCTTAGGTATTAAATTGAGGCCAGACGCCATTTTTCCAGAAATGTCAAACATCGCCTGTTTTGTATCATATACTAGGCTGTATTAGACTGGTCTTTTTCCCTATTGGTCGTTTACTATATCCGTCAAATCTGAGGCCAATCAGAACACATCTTTGATCCTGATTGATCCTGATTGGCTGTCCCTCTGTGAATGTGTCATTCCTTTCTTTGCACCTCTATTATCCTGCCACTGCTGTGCCACTCTGTGTCCTAGATGTGCTCTATTCCTTCACACTGCCCAGTGTTTGTGCCGCTGCTCTGTCACATAGGACCGGATTCACGTTTCCGTATTTGCTAAGTGCGCGTTTTTACGTACGCATGTAGCAAGGCAACACCCATGACACTCCCCTCACCCTTAACTTTACGTGTGCATATTTATCTAACCGCACCCTCAAATGCCTATTTAAATGATTTCCCCCCACCCACTTTTACGTAACTTCTACCGTACGGATAAAAACCACGCCCCTCCGTATGTCCCTAAGTGTCTATGTCTACAAGTCCGTGCTTAAAGTACTTATGTACATATATATTATTTAATTTAAGTTACTATGCATGCACAGTTACACTGCTCCTAAAAATACGCACGCAACCCCATACGAAAGCGGATTTTTGAATACGGTCCTTAGGGCCTGATCCAGAGCTACACTGGTCCGCTGGCCGTACTCTGGCCGTGAGAGGAGAGTGTCGGGGGTGTTGGTGGGTGTTGCCTTGCGATATAATTGCGTATTTTTTTAAAACGGATCTCTGAATCCGGTCCATAGTCCGCACGTACGTGGAAAGTACACTCCCACGACACTCCGCTGTCACGGGTGAACTTTAGAGCAGTTACGTTACCATAGACCTACCTTAAGTCTCGCGTGCAGATTGGCGGTTCTACGGATCACTGATCCACAAGGAAGTCTCAAACCCATCCCATGCCCCGCCCCCGCTGTATAATTCACCTTACAGACTTTAACCGCGTGGGGGGGGATGCACCGCCCAATCACGCGGATCTCCTTTGCGTACGGAATTCTGTACGATAGGGAGATCATGTAACATCTGCCTGGATGCGCAGATGTAACATTTATAGTAGGCTTACTAACGCAAGAGGCTTTGGGTAAGTAGCCTAACGTTATGAAGTCTGGATCCGGTTCTAAGAGTAGGCGTAAAGTTTCATAACATATCAAAACTTATTACTGACTCATCGCTCTATTTATTAGAAATAAGGCAGGTTATTCGCTCATAATATATTATTTACTCTTCCCGCTACATTGTTTGAGGATTGATAATTGGGTAAAATTGCCACCGGACCAGGTTTTTGGTTCCAAAATTCATTTAAAGCCTCAAGCAAAAGATTGAGATATATTCGCCTAGAGTGACTGTAACACTTAATCACTTAATCAATTTGTGGGGCCCAGGACACTCCAGTGGGGCCCCGTTCCCTATGTGACATCATCAGTAACATCACATAGGCATCACATAGGCAGGGACCTTACAGACCTGGGAATTTCCCTGAGCATTGGCCCTTGTAATAATGGTGGGCCCCCATCAGCTGCGGGCCCGGGAAAGTAGTCCCGGCTGTCTCACCTTGATGGCAGCCCTGCATACACATACACACACATGCCCAAATACATAGATATATATTATAACCAACATTCATTCATTCATTCGAAGAATGAATTCATTTGCAGAACCATTGCAGGACATATGATTTGGTTTTCCAAAAGTTATGATAATGGGCTGGATTCAGACTTAAGAAGAAACTTGTAATTAAGGACCTGATTCACACTTAAGAATCTT
>WWET01003938.1:114913-127228 GCA_011038615.1 Limnodynastes dumerilii | reverse complement strand
AGAGTGTTCTGTCGGCATTTGGAGCGGGCTACTAAGGGTGTGCGTCTGTCTCACCATTTTGTCACGTTGTCTAGAGAGATATGTGATGACATGGCAGTTTGGTCATCATTTCTAAGTGAGGTGCTTGTCAAATGTGTGCATTTGGCAAGCACTTTTGGCCTCAAATCAGGAAATCTAACTGTACACTGATTCATTTGGTTCCATTGGCTTTGGAGAATTTTATCAAATGCAATGGTGTGTGGATAGATGGCCTGCTAAATGGATTTCATTAGGGTTCACTGTTAACTTGCTAGTGTTGGAGTTATTAACTATAATTGTCGCCGTGGAGTTGTAGGTGGAAGAACTCCAGGACCGGAACATTTTGTTCTGGTGCAATACTTTGGTGGTGGTCCACGCCATCAACCAGCAGCGGCCTTTGTACCATCCCTCTATCAGTTTGTTACATTACCTGGTGTTGCATTGTTTGCAATAATATCAATTTTAGGGCCAGGCGTGTCCTGGGGGTCGATATTATGATCGCGGATGCATTGTCCCATGCTGCCTTGCTGGGGACGTTGTTAGAAGCTGTGCGGGGGTTACCGCTTCTGATTTTGAAATGAGCCTCTTTAGAGTAGCTTTTTCTTGAGTATTTTTTGGGACTTTTAGGGTCAGTGAGTTGATGGCTTCTGGTAGACTAGCTAGTGGTAGACTCCGGCATGCTAGCACATAATGTAGTTTTTAAATGGGATTCCATTTTGTGTAAAATTTATAGATCAAAAACAGATCATTTAGGGATGGGTCGTTGGGTTTTCTTAGCACCTAACGCTAATGCACAGATTTGCTTGGTAATCCTAGCAAGGCAATATTGGGAACGGGAGGCTAAAAGAGGAAATAACAGGTTGGCCCACATCAGTGGCGACCCACTGACCAAATATCAGTTTGCTTATAACTTTAAGAAATGTCTAAAAAGTTTGAGGTTGGATACTGCTTTTTACGGTACCCATTCATTTTGTATCTGCGTTGCTACTTCCGCCATGCTGGAAGAGCGATCGCCTGCTGGGGCACCTTTAGGAAATATATTAGGTTGAAATATGTGTTAAGTTTATCGGGTGTGATCGAGTTTGGATTAGCTGCTTGACACAAGGAGTTTTTCTTTCTTTTCTATCCTCCCAGTAAGGTGAGTCTTGGAGGTTTAGAGAGTTCTTCACCCTCATTAGGGTGGTTCAAGGATGGGCTCTCCCTTCCCCCCTTCCCTGGGTGTGTATCGTTAGAATGGTTATCAGTTCTAGAGGTTGAAGGCTGGGTAAGAATAGTTATGGGTTAAAAAATACATACAAATAAAGAATATAAATGTAGCTTAGTTAGATTTTGGTAATTATTGTTTTGATAAGTAAGTTGGTACGGTTTTAGTGAAGTTCTTAATGTACTACCTGTTCTTTTAGGTCAAGTGTGCCACAGCCATTCTTACATTTTCTGGGCTGTTACACACTGTTACACATGCAGGACGCGACTGCGAAACTCACCGCCGGGTCCCGCATGTCATCCACCATCTTCCGCCCCCCAGTGTCCTTCTCCTCAGGCATGCCATCACTCCCACATAACGGCATGCAAATTAGCCATGAGGAGAGCGCAGTCCATCTGGAGGAGGGACATACACTCTCCTGTTTACAGCCGTTGCCAGACAACGACCTATGCTTAGTATGCTGAGGCTGCTGGCCAATCATGGCACAGCAGCCTCTTTAAAAGCTCAGGCAGCGTTTTAGCAGGCACCAGTTATAGCTCCAGTTTACTGTCTGTGCCTGCAATTTGTTTCTCTCTCTCTCTCTCTCTCTCTCTCTCTCTTTGGGTGGCTTCAGCATTCCACACCCTAAAATTAAGTATAGTGTGGGGCACCTTTATAAGGGTTATGGGGTGCACCTGGCGGACGAGGGGAACAATATATTTGTCAATGAATGTTGAGGGCCTGGGGCCATTTTGAGGTGGCGGGCTCTGACATTTGAGGGTGCTTTTACTGTTGCGGTAGCAGTGGGGGGTCAGCAAGGAATTTATGGCATTAATTGGGGAAACGTTAATTTGCAAACGGTTCTTTGGTACTTATCCCAGGAGAGTTGTGAGGACACCATTCCCAGTAAGTATGCCATACTACCAACTGAGGCAAAAGGTAGATCCTAGGTGGAATTCCCTTTATATGCTTCAATGACTGGAAGAACAGCAACAAGGCATCAAGATCCAAAACTAACTAAATAATACAACCAGTAAACTAATTCACTAACAACTACTAAATTCAGTTTGCTTACTAACTAAACTAAACTACTTAACCAACTTCAAAACTCAACTAAACTTCTTTACTACTTTGTAAGTAATGCAAAGAATTAAATAATGTTATCCTGTGCCAGTTGCTGCCAATCGTTCACAGATGGGGTCAACTTCAACAACACAAAGCCGCTCCTTGGGACAGATATACTAAGCTGCCTATAGCAACCAATCCGATTCTAGCTCTCACTTTCCTATTACATACTAGAGAATATCAGCTAGAATCTAATTGGTTGCTATGGGCAACATCTCCACTTTTCCAAACCCGCAGCTTAGTAAATCTGGCCCCTTGACTCTCTGCATCTTCTTCCTTGACCCAACATGCAGTCACTCTGTCAGAAGTAGTCTATGTACTTTTCACTCCAGAACAAAAGCACATACACCCTTCAGAAAAAGCCTGAAATGGTGCAAAACTTCAACTCATGACCACCATGATCTGTGATTTACTCATGACCGTGGCTTGTGATTAGCCTTCTGATTGGATTCACTGTTGACATTTCCCATCTGCCCCCTAACACAATAGCTGTTAGGAACATGACAGCTGAGTGGCTAAGCATGTAGCCCTATGGTCCCTGCACTGCACGGGGTGCCCAACAGACCAGATGCCCTAATTTCACCTAGTGGTAGTTCCAGACCTGTTTCTACAATAAATGTCAGCGTATAATAAGTGAAATTGCTTGTTTAAACATTAGATGCATGAAGAAGGTTAAATTTAGTTGGAAATGCTGTAATGTTGTTTTATTTTAGGTGTTACAAAATAATGATTTTAAAAGCTTTACATGTAAATATGACATTTTAAGAAAATACTGCTTATACACAGATGTGCCTATAATTACACTTTACCAAAAAGGGAAAGCCACCAAAGAAAAAACATTTGCATGTGTGGTTTTTTTTATTAGATGGAAAAATTAACTGCTTGCCTATCTTAGTAATAGAACAGCGCATTAAGTTTTTGTGCATTTTCAACATATAATAATGAACATTTTTAATCTTAATGATGCAGACATCTATGGACTCCATTATGCTGGCAGCTATGGTGAAAAAGGAGCACGTTCATCTCCATCAACAGCATTAGCAGGTTTTGGTCACCGGTGAGAACAACCCTTTTTCTAAATGGCCATTTTTGATGCCCTATTTCCAAAGACAGAGCTCTTCAGAAACTTCCTGCTCCACCACAGACAGGAAAGTGCTGCTTCCTAACTCCCCAACCCTTATGCTAATTCTTAGCCTAAGCCTCCTTCTCCAATACCCTAATTCTAACCCTCCCTTCCTGCAGCCTAACCCTAAGTCTTCCTTTTTCTCAGTCTAACCCTAAGCCTCCCCTTCTCCCATTTATCCCCCCCCCCATTTCATAATGGGGCTATATTCTAAAATACACAAAGTCAAAAATTAACTGTCGTCATGTGTATTTTTAAAATCTATGTTCGCAGTGGAACATACTGTGTTCAGCATTTTTGTCTACAATCTAATGTCATACTGGAAACTCTGGAAATGTTACAGCATGTCCTTCAGGGAAACCTGGGTCATTCCAAAATGTGATGTGCTTGTTGACTGTCCAGCTAAAGCAATTCATCTATTTGCCATTGGACAAGGAAGTCTTTGTACAGATTTTACAGCAGTTTTCCAACAATGCTAATTTTGCACACATCATAGGGGCTATGGATGGTACCCAGAATGTTTTAGTCATTGACAAAGGGAACTCTTCAATGATGGTTTTTAATTCTGTAATCCTTTGACCTGTCTTTTTTTCAGTTTTGGAAAAAATACCCCATTTTAAAGGAAGGAAATTTCATATTGTTCCATAATTCAACTGACAGCCCCGGGTGTACCCAAGCTTCACACAAGAGAAGTAAGATGACCGACTTCTCTCACACAGATTTTTTCTGTGTTCCTGCAGGAAAATCAACCATATTCAACTCCTGTTGGACTGAGTGTGTTTGTATGTATGTTGGTTTGTATTCCTTAAGCAATACAGACATGGTATATCAAAACCTGTGATTCGCTGCAGATTCAGCAATATGAGTGAGATTGTTGGCACTTACAAAAGGGTGGAGTTGCTATTTCACAGGTTTGTGTGTTCAATTACTGGGGGTTAGAGACTGCCCCATACACAGAAGATGTTCTACCCTGTTCTTTTCATAGTTTTACAGTTTTTGTTTGTATTGCTTAAAGAACAAGACCATTTAGGCTTCAGCCTTAATATTGTAATTTCATTGCTTTAGGAGTTTCAGTGGTAAAGTTTCAAAGGTCTCTGATTTTGTGTCAGTGTGGGAAGCTATGTGAGAAGCCACATTAAACCACAAGGTTTTTTTGTCTGGAATATAAATCAATATAATATAATATAATTCAACTTGAGACAAATAATTAAATGACACTACTTTTCTAATGTAATACAGTAGACTTGTTACATAATAAAAAAAAAATGATTACAGTGCTCATTTGTAAGTAAATATACTAAATATAGATGAACAAATATAGACATCATTTTCTCATGTGGGTTTTTTTTTATCTTTCTAAAACTGAAATTAGACAAGGGGGTACATGTTTTAAATGTTATTATAATGTAGATTAACAAATGTGTGGAGCCTTACAGCATATAATATTTAAAATGTAGTCTTAAGTGTTTAATTTAACAATGACACTTTTTATTATGTTTTACTTGAATTAAGAGAATTTATTTAAAATAATTAAATATGGACAAAAAAATATGACAATGATAAAGACAAAAAAGAAGTGTTTTATATTATGTTATGAAATAAGCATTTTTAATCAGTGGCATGGAGGGCAGATCCAGACCCATGCACTCATTATGTGCATGCCCCCTGCACTTCCTGTAAATCTGGACACTTACTTGTCCAGATTCCTAACTTAAATATTACAACTAGGTCTGTGGCCTTACGACTGCAGACATTCTTAGCCTTAGCCTAAGCCTCCTTCTCCAATACCCTAATTCTAACCCTCCCTTCCTGCAGCCTAACCCTAAGTCTTCCTTTTTCTCAGTCTAACCCTAAGCCTCCTTCTCCCATTTTGTAGACACATGTTGGAGTTGTGCTGGCAGGAGGGGGCTGGACACGAAGGGGTTTTGCTGGGGGGAGAGCTGGACACATGATGGTAATATTGGGGACAGCCGGACACATGATTTGAATATTGGGGGAGCTGGACAGATGATGGGAATGCTGTGGGGAGCTGGACACATTATGGGAATACTGGGATGCCAGGAGACATGATGGGGGATTCTGTGGGTCTGGAGACATGATGGTACTGCCCAACCTCTGTGTGTGACAGATTTGTTTTATTTGTGGACAGATTTGTGCGGCAATCACAAAGAGACTTCTATCGGAGATCGGATCTCCGTGCGCGCTTTGGAAGTCACCGAGGCCAAACTTCCAAATCCTGCGTCGGATCTCGTGTATTTTTGGCATTCGGCGGCGAATGAGAGAGATGCAGCCTCTACTGTCATTAGCAGCAGCACCCCAGAACAGGAAGCAGGAGGACATCAAGAGCCAGAAGAGGCCAAGCAGCATCTTCCATCAAGAAGAGAAGATTTTCAATCAACATTTCCCGAACAGCTTTTAACACGTCAAGAACTACTAACCAAAACCAAAACCAAAACACGTGGGGCGGTTTTGGCAAAACCAAAACCAAAACCAAAACACAAAGTTAATACAGATCCAAAACCAAAACCAAAACCAAAACACACACGTCAGTGAACATCTCTATGTTAACGGGGCTTCCCCTGCTCCGACCCCTAATTTACATGGCTATCTCCGCCTCTTTGGCGAAAATGCGAGCATCTTAAAATAGGTACCAGCCCCTTTGCAACAAAGTTACTTGATGGTACGTATGTGTAAGAATGATGTGCGCATGCACACAAGATAGATGACAGGGGAATTACAGATGCAGCATGCGTAATTTCCCTGTTGTACCTAGTTGTGGATCTACCCCATGGTCCTTAATAATATCTGTGGATTTGTGAATACTAGTTTAATTCCTCAAAAATGTGAGTTTAGATAAGGACTTTCTGGTGTGACTGTAATTCCTGGTCCAATGGATGCAGCATGTCCATAGTTTGACATAAGCATTTATTATTTAAACTTATCATTTAAATTAGCTACCATACAGTAACATTGGCCCAGATCCTGAAAGCATGCTTTATGTGTGTGCAGGGGTCTAAGCACCCGTAGTGGGGAGTGCACGCCCCCTACAGTACCAGATGTCGGTAGTAAATCTGGACACTTACGTGTCCAGATTGCTACCCTAACTTTTACAACTAGGTCATAATGGGGCTTCCCCACCCCCGCCCCCTCATTTAAATGGCTATCCCCACCTATATGGCAGGGATACGGCCATCGTAAATGAAGGATCAACAAATACTAACGTACGTAACTTAGTTATGTCTTTGGAATCCACAGACATATAATAAGAAAAAAAACAATCGCCAAACAATAGTGCTGTAAAATATACATACCAAATAATTAATTATAAATAGCTTTGTACAATGCATATTAGTTCCTTATCTGCGTGTCAGGAGTACTATTCTTCTGAGCCCTTGGGCCTGTCTGGCACAGTGGAAGTCCGTCCACTCTGTGCTGTGATATCAGGAATGCTTCTTAGAGGAAGTGATATTCCTTCAGTCTTATTGTTCTAGGAAAATAAAAGTTCAAATAGCAAATAACTCAAGGCGTTTCATCCTCAAGTAAGAAATTAGACTTGTCTGGACTTCATCAGGGGATTAAGATTAATGGTGCTTTTTTATAGTTCTTTGATTGACAGCACAGGGTCTGGGGGAGTGTTGTTCTGATAATCTTGTCCAGGCAAGTGGCTGGACAAGCACAGAGATACTGAAATGGTGAAAAGGATTCGAGTGTTGCAGGAGTAGTGCAGATAGGTAGCATAGGATTGGCTACAAAGACTGGATATTGTGGTGAGCAGTTGGACACTGGTTCCTACCTTTGTCACCAGTGTCTGTACTCCCAGATACATAGTAATACAGGAACAGGGGACTGGATAACTGGGACTGAGGACTAGAGACTGGATCTTTGAACCAGAGAGCCAGAACACATGAGTTGACTCGAGGATACAATATCAGCAGGTAATGGGTATCTGTTGCTCTGACAGGGAAGTGAAGGCTTTTAATAGAAGAGCTGATGAGTGAGTTCCAGCATGGAAATGAGCCATACCTGTGGGATAATGCCTACAGCAGAGAGTGAACACCAGAAAGTGCAGGGATTTAAAAGAAGGTCATGTGATTTGTAAAGGCAAAAGCAAAGGGGGCAAAATGCAAATTAGAAAAAGACAATGTGCAGTGATAATACTGTGATCATGACAATAAAGAACATTTTCTATGTACCATTTATTTATCCTAGGGCACCAATGTGTGAAAGTGGACGAGAAGACCTCCCAGGAGGAAAAAGATAAGCCATCATCAGCAGGTCCAGAAGCAGCTCTTCCCTAACAACTATCAACCAATTCCCCAATACAGAATCAGTCCTTACCCAATTCTCTTCCCCTCCAAATGATGTGATAACTGCCTCAAAATCACCACTGATATAATGTTATTGCCCTCTTCTCCAGCAACCCACGATCCATTCCACACTTGCTACCTAAGACTTGATTGAGCCATTGTTTTCTCTCATCCCCATACAGAATGTTGTTAACCACTATGGATAAGCTGGTCTCATCCAATCCCTGCCAAAACCCTTCTTCTTCAGCAGCCTTTCCAACCATTGTGCCACAGCCTCTCATGACCCCTCCTTTCATTCCTCCTCCTATAGTCTCTTTTTACATCACCCATTATTGGCAGTATCTGTCCCCTAATCTGTTTTTTTTTTTTTTTGCTACAGATGGTTCTCTTTCAGAACCAGCTCACCACGTGGCAACTTTGGATGAGGTCAGTAATCGAAATGTAAATTTAAAAGTGGGGGTATGGAAATTTCAGCACCAGAGGTGTCTTGAGTTTGGCAAAGTAAACAGGTCAACAATGAGAAATCACATTGTGTACATGTCATGTGGGTCATGATTTCTACACTGAACGCTCTATGTTTAATTAAATGATCTGGTTACCGCTAGAGAAAAACAATGATAGCTCCCCCACAGGGCCATTTCTAGGGGCATACGGGTCCAACCAACCTTATTGTCCCTCTTTTTGTGTGCCCCGCCAGCCTTATTGCACCTTAATTCTGTGTGTCCAGCCATCCTTATTGTGCCTTCCTTCTTTGTGGCCAGCCAGTCTTATTGCCCCCTCTTTGTCCAGCCAGTCTTATAGCCCCCTTCTTTATGAGTGTCCACCCAGCCTTATTGCCCCGCCTTCTGTGTCCAGCCAGCCTTATTACCCCCTCTTTATTTTTGTCAAGTCAGCCTTATTGCCCCTCCTTCTATGTCCAACCATCATTATTGCCCCTGCTTTTGTGTGCCCAGCCAGTCTTATAGTCTCCTCTTTGTCCAGCCAGTCTTTTAGCCCCCTCTTTATGAGTGTCCAGTCACACTTATTGCCCCTCATTCTGTGTCCAGCAAGCCTTGTTGCCTATGCCTTCTGTTTGTCCAACCAGCATTATTGCCCCTCCTTTTGTTTGCCCAGCCAGCCTTATTGCCCCCTCTTTTTTTGTGTCCAGTCAACCTTGTTGTCCTCACCTTCTGTTTGTCCAAACAGTCTTATTGCCCCCTCAATGTGTCTAGTCAATCTTATAACACCTCTATGAGTGACCACCTAGCTTTATTGCCCCTACTTCTGTGTCCAATCAGCCTTATTGTCCCCTCCTTCTGTTTGTCCATCCAACCTTATTACCCCTCCTTTTGTGTTTCCAACCAGCCTTATTGCACCTTCCTTCTGTGTCCAGTCAGCCTTATAGCCCCTCCTTTTTTGTGGCCAGCCTTATTGCCCCGTCTTTTTTTGTGTCCAGTCAGCGTTATTGTCCCCTCCTTGTTTGTCCAAACAGTCTTATTGCCCCCTCTCTATGTTCAACCAGTCTTATAGCCCCTCTTTATGAGTAACCACCCAGCCTTATTGCCCCAACTTTATGTGCAGTCAGCCTTATTGTCCCCTCCTTCAATTTGCCCAACCTTATTGCTCCTTCTGTGTCCAGACAGCCTTATTACCCCCTACTTTATTTGTGTGCAGTCAGCTTTATTGCCACTACTTCAGTTTACCCAGTCTTATTTCCCCCTCTTTGTGCCTAGCCAGTCTTATAGACCCCTCTTTATGAGTGTCCAGTCAGCCTTATTGTCCCTCTTGTGTTCAGCCAGCCTTATTGTCCCAACTTTGTGTGCAGCCAGCCTTATTGTCCTCTCCTTCAGTTTGCCCAGCCTTATTACCCCTCCTGTATCCAGACAGCCTTGTTACCCCCATTTTATTTGTGTACAGTTAGCCTTATTGCCCCTTACTTCAGGTTTCCCATTCTTATTGCACTCTCATTGTGCCTAGCTAGTCCTATTGCCTCCTCTGTGTGCCCAGACAGTCTTATAGCCCTTCCTCTTTATGAGTGTCCACTCATCAAGCCAGCCTTATTGCTCCCCACTTTATCTGTGTCCACCCAGCTTTATTGCCCCTCCTTCTGTCTCTAGCCAGATTTCCCCTCTATATGTGTCCATCCTTATGTCTCTTTCATGTCCAGCTTCCCATTCCAAAACTACTTGAATAAAAAAAACAGTAAAATAAACTTACCTTTCCTGTTTCTTCCCTCTCTTCTCCTCCGCAGCGCGTGCTTTGCAGGCTAATGACGCTGGCGTGACCTTAGGTCACGCTTGCGTCCTCTGCTCCGTGCATTGCACAGCCTGCTCTGTCAGTGGGTCCCGGCGGCAGCGTGGTGCAGGAGAAGTGAGCTGGTATGCTATACGGCAGTATGGCATACCATCACTTCGGTGAACCTGCACTGAATGAAAATACAGCCACTCACAGAATCTTAAAATTCTGTGAGCAGCTGTATTCTTACTCAGAGCTGGCTCACAGAAGTGGCGGTATGCCATACCGTCATATACCGGCCAACTTCGAGCACTGGATGAGGTACAATGTGCAGTGGGTGACAGTGAATAAAAATCATTACACATAGAGTACTACTCTATAACACAACAAATACTTTATACTTTTTACATAATTTGTACATTTTTATATTTAAATACTCATTCCAATTTGGTACATGGATAGCCCTGCTCTATTCAGAACCATAGATAATTGGAAATTGTATTTTATTGAAGTCTTTAAACTGTAATAAAATTAATATGCTACTTTATGTTCTTATTATAGTGAAATGAAATGCATGTAATACTGTTTTCTTCCTCTGATGAATTTCAGTGGCAAATGCTAAAGTATGAAACACTGAACTGTTTTTCAAGTGGTATAAAACTACATAAAGATATTTGAAGAAAAGTTTTTATCTATTTATTTTGATGTATGTAGATTTGATTATTTGATAAAATAAATATAATACTATATTAAACCATATGCTTGGATGTATTTTCTCCACTTGGTTATTAAGAATAATAAACCTAGGGCCGATTAAGATTTGTGGGGGCCCCTGGGTAACTAAATTGTCGGGGCCCTTGCCAACATTAAAAATAGTACATTTAATTAAATGAGGAGACACATGAACAAAAGTGCTTGCTAGAGTTCAGAAGAGTTTTTTTTTTTTTTAATAAAAACTAAAATGAAAAAAAAAAAAATAATGATTAAAAAACAACTATACTCTAATACCCTTAATAACACCCATTTTTTATTATTACACGGTGCAGCTGTACCCCTTTTTCTTTCTGCCTATTAAATAAAAGCTAAAGTAAAACCTACCTTACCTTAAAGATATTTGACCTCTATCTATTCTTTCCTCTATCTTGTTTGCAGATCAATCCAAGATCCAAAATTGTCGAATTGAAAATCAAGTCCAAAACATTTTCCCAAAACTCCCAATTTACTGACAGATTAAGAAGTCAAAAAGCCCTATGCAAAATTATAAATATATGAAGACCGCAGGAAATTTGTAATATGCTCTGAATGAGGACATTTATCTGCAATGTGCCTGAGACCAGGAGTGCATCTAATACTAATATCTAGTAACAGCCTATGACCTGATCTCCACTTACAAATTAAGCCTGAACTCTATCCAAGGGTATACATCTTGTGTTTGGAAACAGTCAGTATGGAAATGTATAGATGTTACCTTTTCCAATTGTATGTTTGCCGCAAAACAGTTTTTTCTCCACACACATTCAGATATTGGTAACATAGGGTCACTGTCATATATATTGACATCTAGGACTGGGATCCACCTTGCTATATGTCTATTGCTCCCTTTTGGTCATTATTTTTGAGCATATTGGCAAGCTATTTGGTTCCCATTTCACAGCATATTGGGGATTTCCCCGTGGTCTTGCCCTTTGCACTAATTATAAAAAATTCTATATTGGGCATTCACAATAATTTTTTTCTCTTAATTCTAGCCATTGCGAAACCATTTTAGGAATAACATCAAACTCGTCGAGGAACTATGTCCGACCACACCCACTTTACTCCCAGTCACCACTGAAACACCTCTAGCAGATCATGTTTAATCTTTCCATGCAAGTGAATGTCCAAGATCAATTCCCCTGAAATGAATCATTACAACCAGTACCAAATCTACCACAAAGGAGACCAAATTATACCTCTATAGTCAATGGATATGAAGCCAGTTGTGAAAAACTGCCGTCTGTGAAAGTGTATGCCCTGATGCCCAGAAAACAAAAGAATGTCTTAATGCCAAAACTTTCCATCACAGACAGTTGTAAGAAAATATGAAGAGACAAATGAGTAACAGCTAATAAAACAAATTACCGGATGGAGATCAGTCGGTTACAAGGCAATTGCTACAGCCTAGCTAAGGATCAATCAGGGAAACTGTAGACCTTGAGTGAAGGTGAAAAACCTTCAAACTCAGTGGGGATCTTTTCATATAATTAAACAAATTAAAAGTTGGGGAGGAAAAAATCCCTCCATGCCCCCCGCAATAGCAGCAAGCAGTACCAGTAACTCCAGACCTATCTATGGCCTCAGCAGGA
>WWET01003938.1:93162-108606 GCA_011038615.1 Limnodynastes dumerilii | reverse complement strand
GTGTGTGTGTGTGTGTGTGTGTGTGTGTATATATATATATACAACAAATGCATACATTTATAACTATTAGCTACTGCACTACTATTATGTAAAACTAGCTGTTGATCAGCCAGCTAGTATAATCTGCCCATTGTTGGCACTTTGCAGTTGAAAATTGAGCAAAAGTCAAATAAATATATGTCACAGAAGTAGCAGCAATTGCTCCTTTGGTTTCAATCAGATATATTGGGGTAATCAACAGTCTGGTAAGATGGAATTATCATCAAATTGGACTAATGATGACCTTAGAATAGATAGGTAATGTTATTTTGACAGTGATTCACAGGAGACAGTATTATGAATAGTCAAGGACCCACACTCATAATATTGGTAACCTGTATTCAGGTAAAGAGTATCTTACTTGTTAGATGTATGATTCTTTGTTTGAAGAGGACTCTTATGGTTCAATATGATATATTACCTTCCAGCCGTCTGACTGGGAATGCCTCAATTTGGACGTTCAGCAGAGAATACAGCCTGACCTCCGGGCTGTGTTGAAAAAATATATTCGTGGAGATGCTTTTTCAAAAGGCTGCAAGCGTTATCTGGATTGTTAGCCGGCTAGCAAATAGAGTCCCGTACTGGGCTATTTTATGTTCTGTCTGTAGAGCAGACAATGTCTGTAGCATATCAATCTTTATATTTCAGGCCAGGAGCGGGTCCTGTTAAAAGTGCAGCCGATAGACAGCTGTCGGCTGTGCCGAGATGGTACATCGGAAGACAAGTCTCCTGTTATTGCAATTCTTTTTTTGGCAACATGAAGATCTCCAGCAGCCAGCCTGCAGTCTGCAGCCATTCTCCTTGCATTGTTTCCTTCTTAAGAAGGAAACTGCTCACGGTAAGTTAAGGTAGGCCTATGGCACTCTTAAGTGCCATAAGGTGCCTAAAAACGGGGGAGCGGGTTAGGAGCTGAACGAGTGAGTTAGGTTCACACTTAACTCTCTCTTAAGTTTGAAAACGGTCCATTAACAATAATTTTATGCTAATAAAGGTTTAACATTACTGTCCACAATGTGAAACTGTAATGGTACTTTAGTGAAGTGGCCACACCCATAGTCTAGACTTAATTGCTCCATAAGCAATTAAATGCACTGTGTAAGAACAGTGTCTTGGGGTTTGTACGCTTTAGAAGTTTACATGACATAACATTGCATTTGGCACCAGTCAATTTCTTCTCCTGCAGGAGATGCAAACGAGTGACATAATCACAAATAACACACAATTCTATTCCTGATATTTTCACTTGCTAATTTACCATAGTCACATATCTTTGCTAAAAGTTTCATCTGGCAGCATATGACTGAGTGCTTTCAGAGGGGTTCAGCACAGCCATGTAGTTCTGAGTTCAGAAACAACACAAGGATGGACAACTGTGAGAACAGGTCTTTACTTAAGGCATCTCCTATCAAGCTATACTTCATATAGCACCCATGGATGGCAGTGATGTCATTTCTAACAGCCACAATGCAACATACATCTAGAGTAAAACCTTTAGACCCAGCAGTATAAAATTGAAGACACAAATGGACAAGCCCTCTTACCCTATTAAAATTTAGAAGGAAATGGCCATTATAGGGCCTCTGCCGAAACTATGGACCAATTCTAGCACATCATCAAAGACTGCTACTTAACACTTGTAAATGTCTCTGGCATCATTGACAGATGTGCCATGGGGAAAAAACATGTGTTGAATTTCCCTGGGGTCTTCTTAGATTCTACCCTTAACCGAGGAAACCACTAAGTGATGTAAAGGCAGAGATGAGAAAGGTCCTGCAATGCTACTGGCTGCTAACTCCTTTTTTCCTGAACTTGGGAGAAGGATGAAGAGGAAGTAGTGGACATAGAAGAAATGAAAGGTGCTGTATTGTGTTTGAGGTGTGTGGAACTGACTCACCAACATTCTGCTGAATTATGTGGTCAGTCTGGTTAGAAGGGACTACAAGAGATTTAGAATTTGCAAAAATAGTGCTGGGCATGATGCTTCTTAAGTTATAAGCAGTTGTTACAGAAGTATGCCTTCCATGCCTTGAAGTTCCTGAACAAGAGCAATGGCTACTGGAATGTCTTCGAGATCTGGAGCAGGAATTAAAATATGACTGGTGATATGAACATTGAGACCCAGAAAAAGATACAAAGTGTGATGTTTTTATACAAATACTGTCTTGAGGAATACAAAGTTTGATCTCTGCTGGCGTACCTCTTGGACACATAATGTGAATGGGCTGGATCAGTATAATGTCTATTATGTCTGCTCTGGCCAAAATGACCTGGTCCTTGTACCCTCCCAATTACATGCACATCCCTTGCTCTTTATTTATGCCTATGAGTAGGAGCTGGGCTTGAATGTCTATGTTTACTCAAGGAAACATTTTTATTGGTGGTCCATGTAACTGTGATGGGAAGGGAGTCTGACAATTCCCTCTGATCCTTAGCTTTGTCACTCATCTGGTGGACTGGTGGAATCCGTGTCAGTGCTCATCTCATGTACCGCTGCGTGCCTGCTGCCTCTGATGATCGCTGGAGGTGGCTGCTAAAGCCCCTTGCAGGACACACACTGTAAGAAGAATCATTTCCCTGCAAGCTGTGCAATCCCTCTAAGGCTAGAGAGGCTGCAATAGTCAAGACAGAGATACTTATCAAATTCAAAGTGTGGATCACAGAGAAAAGCAATTGGGTAAGCACAATCTATTTTACACCTCACCCCACTTCAATTGCTAATCCTTATCAAGGTAAGCTCTTTTTTGTAATCATATCATGGCTGGTGCAGGCGAGACACAATTAGTAGACCTACATTCCTAGATGGCATTCTTTTTTATTTGTCTGTTGCATAAAGTTTCTTTAAAAAACAAAATTGATCTAAGCACTAATATTTGATTTTTAATCTTTTTATTAAAGTTCACTACCTAACTTGTATGTGATCTGCTTTTCACTTTCTTTAAAACTTGGAGCTCTACCTTTTTTGTACAACTATAACTACAACAATCAGAAAAGTTCTTCAGCTCCTAACTGGCTATAATAAATGGAATTCTAATGATTAAACTGTGTAGAAAGCTTCCTAGCAATTAAAGAGGTACAAGTACACTATATGCTTTTTCATTGAACCTTCTCTCTAGGAAACTGCAGTTGATATTTCTGGTTGGAGGTTTTATTGCTGTAATGTGTCACCAAGGCACTGTCTGTCACATTTCATTATGAAATATAACAAGATTTGACTGATGCTTGTAGACAGAATAGGTTGGATAGGCTATTACTGCAGGAATATAAATAAGAACTCAGTTTCCTTCTCGTAGTGGCTAGAATTTGTACCAATTTACACTTCAGACAGCATGCTATACATTTTATTACATCCATGAATAAGAATTTCAGTTGTGCTCTGTTATATGTACTTCAATGAAAACCGTCTATTAAATAGTGGTATGTTTTCTTTAAACTGCATATGTACTTGCAGTTACTAAAATATGACACCATGACAGAATAGGATGTAGTCACCATTTGCAAACCCGAAAAAGTTCCATTCTTTGCTATAATGTTTAATATATTGTAACAGCTGTCAATCTAAACAGCTTTATTTGTAAACTCTAATTTAGAGATGATCTATAAATCAACCTATCAACTCTTTCTGTCTGCATATTTTAAAACTGTTTCCTCTGCGGTTCAACATGGTTTGCCCAAAGTAATGATGATGTGAAAAAAACAATTTCCACTTTAACATATAGCACTTTACAAAATTCCAGTTATACAAAAACTGATTTTTTTTTTTTGCTCAAACTCATAAAACCACTACAACAGTATTTTTTTATGTAAAATTATGAGGCTGATGCTTTCTCAATTTAAATTTGCCTCCACTTGCAGTTCAACATGGTATTGCTCAGGTCTACACTTGAACCTAAATAAAGGTACAAGTACAGTTCTGGATCAATATATATAATATATTAGCAGAATATAGGGAGAGTGTGCACTGTAACTTTGGGTGTAAGTGGAGGACAATGAGACCACTGTCTCTAATGAGCCTATATCTATGCACCAGACTTTATTATTGCCGCAGCCACCGGAGTCCCAACGGAATAGGTTCTTCTAAACCTTTCAATGGATTCTATGGGAGAGAGAAAAGGGGACAGGGGTGCTCTATGGTGCAGCATCTTTATAAGAAACAAAGTCAAATTAACGGTGCAAGTATTCAGCAGCGTACCAGATAGTATTAAAACAAAAGCATTTCAGTGACGTGTAGCGGTTACCGGCTCCCTCGGAGCAGCGTCCTTTGTTGTTAAGCGCGGCATCCAATTGTGGTAGAGAGAGTCAGTCTGTACCTCCAGACTGACAGACTGACTCTCTCTACCACCATTGGATACCGCGCTTAACAACAACATGACTTAGTGTCTTTTTTTGGAGAGTGTCGTAAACTTTAAGTGCCACCTTTTGGACTATATTTGCTATATGTTAGCTGGTAGTGCACCTGAGGACCTTCCCATATCGCAGGAAGTGCCATCCACAGTATATTAATGATAATAGTTATTTTCACATTCCTTAGGTTTTTTTTTTATATATTTTTTTTATCTGTGCTGCATCATGAATTTTAATAAATGTTAATATGGATGTAATGTTTTTATGTGATGTATAAATGAGTGCACCTAACAATATGACATTATTTTCTCCTTTTTGGTGTCTGGATTAGTTTGAAATGGTCACATACATTAAGCTCCTGGTCCTCCGTCTTTGGGGGTTCCATGGCTAATGACCATGCGGTCACTAGAGGTCCCCCTTTAATTGTCTCTATGATGTCAGGGGGGGACCTCTAGTGACCGCATGGTAATTAGCCACGGAACCACTGAAGACGGAGGAACAGGACGCCACGTCAAGAACAAGAAGACGAAGAAGACTTTTTAGCAACAGCTCCAGATCTACAAGCAACTTACATAGAAACATAGAAAGTGACGGCAGATAAAAGCCACATGCCCCATCTAGTCTGCCCATTTGTTTATTTAAACCTATACTCACCCTAGACCCTATTTACCCTCAATTTGGTTTACAATTTAGGATACCCTTATATTTATCCCAAGCATGTTTAAATTGTTCTACTGTATTGGCCTCAACCACCTCAGATTTTGTCTCACCTTTTCAGTTATAGGATTGGCACTGGTCAGTTCTTAGCCTCTATATATTATAATTTGTTCATTTTTTCTTTTTTCTTAGGTGGTGCTTTTACTGGGTGCTGGTATTTTTTGGATTTCGTGTATACCTTTAATTTTTTTCTCATTTTTTCTTTAAATATATAACTAATAAAAATACTTTTTTTAAACACCCACATTGTGGTATTGTCATGTCATAATTTACTGAGTGCAAATCCTATTCTCTCTCTCTAAATATATATATATACACCCAGAATGGAGGTTGCTCAAATCAATTTATAAGGTAATATAGAGCAGGTGCTGTAAAATAAGGGGAATTTACCCAAATACACAAAAGACACCTCAGCACTCTTGCAATTACCCAGTCAAAAGTAAGTCAGAGAATTTGTTACATACATCTGCAGATATATGATAAGCCACCAGCCACTTACACAACACTTTTATGTACAAAAGTTTGGGGTCACTTAGAAATTTCCTTATTTTTGAAAGAAAAGTACAGTTTTTTTCAATGAAGATAACATTAATCAGAAATACACTCTAAACATTCTTAATGTGGTAAAAGACTATACTAGCTGCAAATGTCTGGTTTTTAAATGAATATCTACATAGGTGTATAGAGCCCCATTTACAGCAACCATCACTCCAGTGTTCTAATGGTACATTGTGTTTGCTAGAAAAAAAACCTGAAAACCCTTGAGCAATTGTTAACCCAGCTGAAAACGGGTTTGTTTGTTAGAGAAGCTATAAAACTACCCTTCCTTTAAGCTAGTTGAGTATCTGGAGCATCACATTTGTGGGTTCGATTATACTCTCAAAATGGCCAGAAAAAGAGAACTTTCATGTGAAACTTGACTGTCTGTTCTTCTTATTAGAAATGAAGGCTATTCCATGCGAGAAATTGCCAAGAAACTGAAAATTTCCTACAACGGTGTGTACTACTCCCTTAAGAGAACAGCACAAACAGGCTCTAACCAGAGTAGAAAGAGAAGTGGGAGGCCCCGGTGGACAACTGAGCAAGAAGACAAGTACATTAGAGTCTCTAGTTTGAGAAATAGACGGCTCATTAAATGGTACCCACTAAACGCCAGTGTCAACGTCTACAGTGAAGAAGCGACTCCGGGATGCTGGCCTTCTAGGCAGAGTGGCAAAGAAATAAAAGAGACAGAGCTAACAATGTGGGGATTAACTAAAACCACATTTGAGATATTATAAATAAATAAAATGAACCATAAAAATATTCACCACTTTAGGTGAATTAATTAGTAGATAATATTCAAAAATAGCTGATACTGGCATGAGAAAATAAAGAACAACATTTATTATAAACACTTAAAAACAATTGCATTCATCTTCATAAATGACACTCAAAAATAGCAATATTTGTCAGAATATAAACCTGAAGTAAATACTTGTAGACACTTCATTCAACACTGCTTATTAGTATAGTTTAGATTTCTTTGTATTTGCTGGAAAGCTTAGATTTTTCTTCAATTTGCACAGTTACTCCTCACTTTTATAAATTAATAGAAGCAATGTTTAGTATACAAGTAGTATTATCATGCAGATGGTATAGCGTATAGTATGTGAGTTCTAGGCACAAAAGGGAATCAAGAAGCCCTTTTAGATGAAAAATCTTACAGTTCACCTGGTGTCCGCTAGGGGTCCGTCACACGCTGGCACAGATGGCAAAGTGCTGCGCGGGACCCGCTTCCAGGGAGACAGATGCCGTGAGGTGGATTTTACTACCTTTTTTGATAGTTTTGCTGCCTGGTGTCCACGATGATGGCGTCCGTAGCACGGAATGATGTCCTCCGCCAACCGCTTCCAGATCTTTTCCAGCAATTATCTGTTTGTATTGTTGTAGTGCACTGCTAGTACGGGGTATGAGGTGAGGCAGGTCAGGGTGGCCAACCCTGGATCGCCTGATGGTTAGTTCTCACCATATGCAGGACTCAAGTTTAGAGAATAGTGGTAGTCACACAAGTTGCTCCAGGTATGAACCTTGCTTACGCATTTCGTCCACCACGTTGGACTTTTTCAAAGCAAGAAATATCCCATATAATGCTGAGCTTCATTTAAAAGTTTCTGTAAGGGGGTTTCTAGCTTTCCTCCAAAACCATCTTTAGAAAAGAAGTGTTTCCAGGAAACTACAGTACTTCCATCGGGACACTGGCTTAATCTCTAGAAGATAGAAAAAAGCCAAATGGTGCAGTGCCCATGGTCAGAGGTAAAATACAGCACTCTGATGGAGCTCTACTCACCAACTAGCGAAGCTTACAGGCTCCACTGTGTATCGCCAAGTTATAAGTCCAGTCTGGTCCACTTATTTTCAAATAAAAATTATTTCATAAACTTAAAATGTTAGCAAATATTCTAAAAACAAGGTCGTAACATCATTCACTGTCTCATACTGCAAGTAATGCAGACTGCAGCAGGGAGAAGATATAGTCACCGTCAATCTTTGGGCCAGATCCTGAGCTATGTACGCTAGCTGCTGACGTAAAATTGGCACTTTCTATGTACTGCCGCAGATGTTACGCAGTGTAACTCTAATCGTACGTAACTTCAGCGTAAATATGAACGAAAGGGTGTGTCATCCATAAGACACCCAAAAATGCGCTTTGTAGGCGAAGGATGGCATTTAAATCATACAGCATGGGGCGGGTTAGACCGTCAATCCAATATGTATGTCCGTACTTACGCTTGGCAAAGTTAAGGTAGGGTTTGGCAAACATAAATCAAGTAAATTGTATATGAACGTGGGGAGTGCCTAGGGGAGTGCATAGTACTTACAATAACCTAAATACACTACGCCAACTAACGTTAAAAAAAATTAGGTCTGGATGTACCCGATTGTGTGTAAAGTCTAATGAACCGATACTTTAACAGAGATGCCAAGAGGATCCACAGATAGAACTTCTTTAGTCCATACAAATGTTGTGATTATGTTATCACTTCTTTAGGAGAAAATCAGATAGTGAATAGACGGAGTCCGGAAACTTATTTAAAGGATGACCAAGGGCTGAGTGAGCAATGGGTTCTAAAGGGCACCATGTATGTTTATGGCATAATTAGGAAAGGAACACCGGAAAACCAACCGATGTGGAAACATGCAATAAAGACATAGGGACAGATCCAGAGCTGTATACGAGTGCGTATTTATGCTTGCCACTTGTGTAGTTTGACTTTTTGTATTCACTGCACATGCATGTGGCAGATGTTAGTCATTGCAACTCTGATCGGGGCGGGTCATCCTTATGGTGGCCGGAAATATGTTTTGTCGGCGGAGGGAGGCATTTAAATTGTACAGTATGGGCAGGGTTAGGCCGTTACGTGCGACAATCCATTATGTACTTGATAGAACTAATAGATTTAGTAGGCAGGAGCTGTGTAAAAGCCCCAAAGTTTCAGGTCTTTGGGCTAGTCCATCTGGGAACAGGTTGATTAGGAGGACACCTGTGTGTGCTGCATATAGGGATTGTAAGGAATTCAACAGGGCTTTCAGCTGGAGTCAGTGAGGCAAGTGGCCTCCTGAGAGATCACACCATCCAGACACAGCCAGGGAGGCTGTGAGCAGCACACAGGTGAACTGTGTATTTTGTGCATTTGTGAGCTGGACACAAGGTCCAGTCACCATAGAGAGGGATTTCTCTGTTGTATTAGTTTGTAGCCAGACAGGCCTAGGATTTATTTTTATGAGTTTGTTTTATGTGCTGCTAAATTAGTGTGTCAATAAATCACACATCCTGGTTTGCATTGTGTCAGCATTGATGTCTCATTATTTCTGCTGCTAAAGAAGTGACTGTGCCTGTGGATTGCCTAGAAAATGGAAACCTAAGCCCCCGATCTTACGACAGTATGAGCGTACTTACGTTTGGAAAAGTTAAGGTAGGATTTCCGATTGCGTAAATACACTACGCAATTGTACTTAAACAATGGATTTGGCCCCATATAGTGCATAGATATCTGTAGATAGACAATGATTGAAAGTTCTGTAGTAATAACCAAAGATAAATATTAACAATAAATACATAAAAATATATAAAAAGACACATGATAAATGCCAGAATAAACAATTATATCAGCATCCTAGTCCAGGCTAGTAACAACCATGATAATTAAACTCTGTAAAATGCTATAACCTGAGTTAGAATGAATAAACAGTTATGATAATATTATCTAGATATAAATAAATAATTCATATGAATACCATAATAAGTAAAGTATAATAAATAATAATAGAGATAAAGAACCAAAATATTTGACAAAATTGCTCAGAAATCACTCTTAATAACATGGATACTGTAGATTATTCCAAAATATGGATAAATAATAAATATATAATTATAAAGAATTATATCACAAATATAAAAAACTAACAAAACATTTCTGAGATACAATTAAAACAATATGATCAAAATGAAAAAAAGCTTCTCTCAGTTTATAAAAAGGCAGCCAAATTTAATATCAATATTTAAAGCAATGGGGCACAGAGTCTTAAGCTCATAAATTCAATATGTTTCCCGTTGTAAGAGACATTTTTTTCTATTGTCCCCTCTAATGTCTAGCAGGATACATTCTAATGACTTCACCTTAAGTCCATTGGGGTTATAGTTATGTGCTTAATATTTAATATTTAGAAACCCTATTGTGATATTTATTAAGTGTTTCCATTATCTAAATTTGAATGGTCGTGAAGTTTTTTCCCCCATATTGGAGACCACTTGGGCATTCCAAAAGAAAAATAACATAACTAGTGGTGCAGTTTCTATTGCTTTTAATTGTTTTACTTTTTTTTTTGTATGTTTACTTTGAAATTCTTTACTTTTTATGGGTAGCTGCTATTTCTAAAGCAATTTGGGGTGAAGGGGAAATTTTATGAGTAGTTTCTAATTGTGACAATTTTAAAAGCAGTTGGACGAAGGCATAAGAATTTTGACGCTGGATCCTAGATCCTATTTTGATAGCCCCCACTCTCAGTACTGCTTTCAGGGTGCACCAATGAATAAACACATTTGTTTGGTCTGGAGTATTGTGTAGTAGGTAATCTGATAGAATATCAGCTAGTTCTGTTTTAGCAATAAAGTCAGTTAGAATGTAGTTTGGTAGTCTCCACAGAGAGGAAACCTTTTTCTGATTATCCCAACGCAAACTAATTTGAGCATGATCTGACCATACCTTCGTAAGAATATCTATGGAAATCAAATGCTGTAGGGTCCATTTGTCCCAAAGGATTAAGTTAATGCGAGAATATGTTTTGTGAGGGGAGGAATACATGGTGTAATCTCTTTCGCCTGAATGTAATACTCTTCAAACATCAAACAGCTCAAATTTCCTAAGTAATTTTGTAAAAGCAGCTGATTGAGCTTCCCATGTGCCAACAGTACCTCCCGTCTGTCTAGTTCTATCTAGGGCAGGGTCAGAAACTAGATTAAAATCACCTAACAGAATAAGATGACCTTTTCTAAGTGCTTGAACTCGCTCAAACAGGGTAGGGAGAAATGGTATTTGGTAGGTATTAGGGGCATATAGCGACACAATAGTAACCCAGCGAGACTCAAGCTTACCTACGATTATAAGAAACCTCCCATTTTTATCAGATGTTTGTGAAACAAGCTCAAAGTGGACACTAGAGTGAATCAATATAGCCACTCCATTTGATGTGTAACAGGGGGGGATAATTATGATTAGTAAATCTTGGTGGAGCTCTGGAATGAAAATGCGTGTCTTGAAGGGCCACTATTTCTGCTCTATGGGATTGAAAACTTGACAGCGCCAAACGTCTCTTCACGGGGGAATTCAGCCCTTTAACATTCAGAGTAAATATTTTAACCATAACTTCCCGGTTGAGTGATGCGTAGAATATGGATTGATGGAATTTGAATAAACCAAGCTAAGTTTCACACAGAAAATTACAGCACAATATAACAACAGGATACTATAAGTATTAGTTAAAGCATGGGTCTACTAATAGTTCAGTCACTCACGGAAAATTACTTAGAGATGCCGACTGTTGTCCAATCAGACTGTATCAGGGCTGGGCGTGAATCTTGAACTGGAACCTTCCAGGATGACAAGAGAGAAAGGCCTTCCTCCATTGTGGAAATAACATGCAGAGTATTAGAATATCGAACCAACAACTTTACTGGGAACCCCCAATGATACGAGATCCCTTGAGTCCGTAAAGCAAGGGTGATGGGTTGCAGTTCCTGTCTTCTATTAAACGTAGCGGCTGATAGATCCGGGAATATTTGAAGGTTTTGCAAGATCTCCAAGTCCTCTTCATTACACGCAGCACGTAAGATGTTTTCTTTAGTGTGAAAGAAGTGGACTCTCATAAGAATGTCTCAAGCCTGTGATGGGGGAGCCATGTTAGACTTGGGTAGGCAATGAACTCTGTCCAGCAAAAGTTCTGCTTCAGGAGAGTTGGGGAGCAATTTGCGGAACATTACATATATCAGGAGGTCTTGGTTTGAGACAGATTCTGGTATGCCACAAATTTTGAGGTTGTTTTTCCGGGCCCGATCCTCTAAATCAATAACTTTAAGTTTAAGGAAGTCCACCTCCTTTTGTAGCGATTCTTGGGAGTCAAGCAGATCATTATGAGAGTGAACCAGCTCACCCATTTTGGTTTCCAGATGATCAGTTCGGTCACTGAATTCTGTAATATCTGCTCTGATCTCCTGGAGTGACGCTTTGAGATCTGCCTAAATATCCGCTCTAAGTGACAGTAACATTTGCTTTCACCGTCAGAGGAGCCTCAGAGTCCAGATTTGCTGCCATATCAGTGACTTGGGAAGACGCACTTGGCGATAGAGGTGAGGAGGACATGATAGAGACATCAGCCCTAGGTGTCTGTTTAGCAGATTGCATCTGAGGAGAGTGAGATGGGAATCTGACATGAGGCTGGAGGGGTAAGGGCTTTGCCCTTTTCGGAGGCATATCAGGCAGAGTGGAGAGATTCCAAGCAGAAAAAGGAGGCAAATATGAATCCTAATGAGTGACAGATGCAAATTTGTTGTATAAAATGTGGATCAAACTAGCTGAGCATTAGCGTAGATTGTACCCCAGAGATGCAAGGGAGTAGTTTACATGATTGTTTCACCAGAAAGGGGGTTATCCCCCATACACATTGAAGGATGAGAGATGTAGTTTAAATATATAAAGCAGTTAAAATTTTCTATAGAAGAAATGTGAAGTGTTAAGCTTCTGGCTCCCTCTGGTGGGGGAGGTGGGAAATAACAAGGAAAAGTTTCAAGGTAGCTTATGAGGATTATAGCAGATGAGAATTAACAGCCTGAGCACCCATGCAAAGAACTTCACTCAGCACTGAGTGGGTACTGTGTATGGAATTTTAACAGGCAGCTAGGAGGCTCTGTGCCCATGTACCTCAAGGGTTACCAGTTTCAGAATATTCCAGGTCTACAATCAAGGATCATCCACAGATGGCAAGTGGGGTAGTACTTGGTCCAATGCAAATCAGTCCAGAGAAACTTGGAGTATGGTCTCCAGCTGCATGAGCCGTATATCGCTTGGTGGTGGATGCAGGCCAGGAAACAACAAAAGGGGAGGTGGTGGGAGAGGTCCAGCGCAGCTCCCTATGCCAAACAATGTCCCAGTTCAAAGTGGAGGCAGGGAGAGGCAGTAGCTGGCGGCAAGAGAGCAGGTAAGGGACAGATAGCAAGGGCCTTATTTACTGGCCAGAGCTCTCTTACCGCTGTTTAGTTCCCATAGGGCCGCTCTTCAAAATGGCGGCCGGCCTCTGCGTCCAAACGCTGTCTCACTGTAAATGGCGGCGTCCAGGTCTCAGCAGGCGTAACTTCCCGCTAATCGCGTCCAGCACCTCCAGCACCTCCAGTCCGCACCCGATTCCCTGACAGTCACAGCGCCAGAAACCCAGATGAACTAGACGGATAACTGCAGGTGAGGCCTCCAAGTCAGCAGGGAGATCCCCTGCAGCTGCTCGCAAGTCCCGCCGGACCGACAGACAGGCTCCGGGTCACTCAAGAGGGAGTTTGCAGGGTAAGTGAGGCAGTTTTTGGGGGGATTAGCACCCCAAAAAAGCATAGAAATGGGCCAACAAGCGGAGCTCCACTAGAGTGTGACTGCTCGTGTACACAGCCAAGCCAAAATTCTTTACTTTTTAATACAAAATTTACAAGCTTTACAAGTAACACTTGGAAAAAATCTAAACAATCGGACGGAACTTTGTGTAAGCTGCCATAAAGCCCGCACGACAGAGGGGAGTGACAGGGGATGTGCACTCCCCTCTGTCTCGCGTAATTTCAGACCGCAGCGCGCACGGAAAGCACGTGGGGGTCTGGAACCGGGCCATGGTGTCTGGACTGCCCGAACGAGAAACGCACATGCCGGCGGGAGAAAGAGAAATCAGGAATATCCACCAAAGTATATGCAGCAAATACAGATAGCTACCTCTGATTTTTATATGAGCTGTTCCCCCATACAGGACTATTGCGTTATTGTATTGGGTACTTTCTTCATATGAATAGTGCCTACTCCATATTTGTTTGTCTGGTGGGGACAAGATACCACTCACTGCACTACATACCGCATTGGAGGAGATTTGATGCATAGCTTTGATCTTTGATCATGTCTGCACTTGTACTGGTTCAGGCTCTAGTTCTTGAAATAGTTTAAGCAATTTGCAGAACTTAATAGCTTGAAGCTTACCAATAAAAAAACAAAGCACTGTTGTGTGTTCATTACAACTGTGGGGGAGCACAACATATTTATTGTTTTTCTATCCAGAATGAAACTAAAACATTAGTTTTATTAATTTTAACATCAAAACTTATTATATAAATGTTGCAGTGCAATACCTTTAAATCAATATGCAACTAAGGTTAAAGGTCTCCACAGAGCGACATCAGAATGGTGATATACTAAAAAGTATTTGTGATTGATTGATTGATTGATTGATTGATTAATTGACTGATTTTACAAAGTTAGTAAGGAACAACTGTGCATGTAAGTTAAAGCCAAATGTAGGATTTGTTTTTTTTTTTTGGTCTTTTTGAAATGATTAAATGGTAGAGAGCATGTTAAAATATAAAATTAGTAGAGACTAGTTATCTATCTGATATTTTCGTACAAAATATGTCTGCCTGCCTGTCTGTCAGTCTGTCCCTCCTCTCTTATGTGTTTCTGTTAATAAACTTTGCTTTTATTGCTCTGTTATAGATAAGACAAGCTTTTGTAACTTTATGAATTTCACTCATTCTGTTTCTTTGAATGACTTCCCAAATCCCTGACATTTGGAGAAAATGAAATTCTGAGGAAAAAGGAAATCTGTTACAAAGCAGAGAAAGGTCAGTCACTCAGCACTATTGGTGGACAAGTTATAAAGCTTTTTAGTGAATGTTCTTTGTCTGCACAAAAACATTCTCTAGGACAGGAAAATGTTAACAGTCCAGAAATATTATCAAATAAACAATGGAGATAGCCAAGCCAAGAAAGTGTATGTATCTGTTTCTTCACAGCTTACAAAACAAAATATAAAAATGGAGCAGTTTGAAGGCTAAATGATAGCATAGTGTATTATAAAAAAAATAGCCTCAATAAATAGAAACAACTTGCAAATCTTCTTTCCATTTTCATTCTGTTGTTATTTTAGGGACAGAGTTTTAAAGAAGTTGTACAACTGAATTGGTATCCAGTATGTAGGACTTGATGTGAAATTGAATCTGTGTGTTATGTGTTTGGGAATATATTTTCCTTGTTTGAGGAAAAAGATATAAAATATATATTAAAATAGTACATCTACAATGGTCAAATACATCCAAAACCATTTAAATTTTGCATTAATCCCCAAACCATATTGGTTTAATGAAACCATGGCCATTATGGGGTCTATTTACATAGGATATCATTTTTTAATTAATTTTACTGCCTTGTGGCTTCGTTCATTAAATTTACTAACACTTACCCTTCCTGCAAAGTCCTGCGATGATCCCCGAGGTCATCGCAGGACATTTCATTTCATGCGAAGTATAAATGAAGTCCTGCACATGCACAAAGGGCCTGATCCAGAGCTACGATGTAGCGCTGAGCGTGCTAACGCTCAGCGTTACATCTCTGTCTCCCCCCTGGCACTCCCCCTGTGCGGGCGTATGGCCCCTTCCTTACGCCGGCTGAAGGCTACCCTAACTTCGTCCGGCGTAAGGAAGGGGCCATGCGCTTGTACAGGAGCGTATGGCCTCTTAGAACGCCCCCCCCCCCTCATTTACTTTCCTCCCCCCGCCCACCAGCAGTAATGTGA
>WWET01003938.1:65767-85372 GCA_011038615.1 Limnodynastes dumerilii | reverse complement strand
ATATATTTATTCATAAAATTTATACACAGCTAAAAATATACTTGCTGCATAGGTGTAGGAGAGGAGAAAGTAGGTACACCCTCATTTGTCTACATCAAACACTATAATAATGACATCAAAAAGAAAAGTATGCTAATCAAAGTCCTGCTTCAAAGTTCTGTATGTTAATTGAATATAAATGATCTTCTATCTGAGATTTCATATATTTATTCATAAAATTTATACACAGCTAAAAATATACTTGCTGCATAGGTACAAAGTAGGAGAAAGTAGGTACACCCTCATTTGTCTACATCAAACACTATAATAATGACATCAAAAAGAAAAGTATGCTAATCAAAGTCCTGCTTCAAAGTTCTGTATGTTAATTGAATATAAATGATCTTCTATCAATCTTGAGATTTCATATATCTGTAAAGATTATCTAAGATTCTTAGAACAGCTAGTATAGGAAGCCAAATAATGTGTTGCAAAAATGATGATAAATATCAGAATTTTGAAAGAAAAACAATATTGACTAATTTTTCTTTATACCACATGGATTAATATATGCAGTGTAAAGGAGCAAGCAGGGCTGCCATAAAAAATAGGTGTGATTACAGCACTCCACCTTTTTATGACATTTTACTGGGTGATGTTACAAAGAGATGAAGTGTCGCAGACCCTCAAGATCGTTTTGCAGCACACTGATGTGAAAGGGCTTGTTCTCAAGAAGTCTTACTATGTATCAGTCCCCTGTTGTGCAGTCATCTAGGAAGGTTACTTAAAGAGGTCTAACATAGTATCGCTATACAAAGTCACAAACCGTTTCTTAGTTCAGGACACTGGACCTTAATTACAAATAGGTTCATAAGGCGATTTACACAAGTCTCTTCCATGATGAATAACAGAGCTCTGTGCTCACAGAAGTCACAGGGAGACCAGTATCAGGTCCTCAGTTACTGTTGGTACTCCCCTGATGGTGGCCCTGGGGAAAACATTAAGGAAGCATGTTTAATTAGTGAGAAGCTAACTATTGAAGCATTTATTAAAGTTGGTGAAGTTTCTATATTTGTTCCCTTTCCCATTCATTATTAAAAAGCAGATTTACAGGGAACTTTACAAACATTGGAAGTATTTGTTTTCTGATATATGGCATCAGAGTTCTTGTTCAGACATGCTTTAAAACCTTCCATTTCAAGCAGCAAAGTGTTTACTTGGACTTACTAGATTCTTTTTGACAATTGGGTATAGTTTTGGCGTTATTTTATTCTATTTGATTTGGATCAGATTCTTTTATTGCATGCTTAGCATAGTATTAGCATAGATTCCTATTAGTTTAATCTTATTTATATCAAATAATATTCAGACATTCCATATGCCAGTTCTTTTCTTTTACTAAGCATTCTTTTCAACAAACCACAAAAAAATCCTGATAGGTTAATTTTAAGACCTTTTTGCAAGTAGAATATTTTAGAATGTGTTTTTTTAGCCCCTGACATGTCATTAATTCACAGAGTTCCAAACTTTTGAGTGGCAAAACATATGATACTGATACTTGAAATGTAACCAGTAGAAACAAATAAGATTATCATTTATGTAGTGCAATTTATGCAAACAAGGAATATATCTTACTGGTAATAATTCTTCTGAGAAATTATTTGACCATTTTATAACTCTCTGATTTTTTTTTATCTATTCACAAAATTATAATATAATTTCATTTAAAAAATCCAATACTTTTAATTGTAGTCTAATCTTTCAATTCTTTAATACAAAATGTTGCTTTTAATACTAATACTTTGTGAACAAAACTACTACAGTTCATATGTACTTTTGTTTTCATATGACCAGTCTTAAAGCTTGTGACAGTATGATTCATAAGATGGCATTGAACAAATAAAAAATAAGATTGCCTTGCTCTGCACACCACTGATATCCTCATAAACCAATTTCCCTAGACTATATACTTCAAGAGGCTAGATTTATACCATCAGGAAATCCTACAATCCATACATTATTGATCTGCAATTTATTTTTCCGGCCATCTGCCCAGTGTTCAGAGTTTTGATTAAAAACCTGTAGATATGATCATGGTCAACTGTCAGAACATATACATCATTGCAGTAAAAATATAACACATGTGGTGTCTTGTGCTCATCAACTTTCTATGACTGTAATCTGCTTTATTTTTGGTGTAAAGATTCCATTACTGGAACACAATATCACAGTATGTGTGCTATAAATTAATAGTAATGTTTGTGTGTTCCACTGAAACAACATTTCTTACTAACACTCACAGTTTAAAATGATAAATGAATAAAATAAAATAAAATAAAATAAATAAATAAAAAGGTAGACAAAGTCAAATCCATTATATCCCCCCCCCCCAAAAAAAATAAAATAAAAATCTATATAAATAAAAAAAAAAAAAAAAATATCAAAATAAATAAAAAAAAAAACAATAATAACAAAAAACAAACATATTTTTGCTCACAGGTATCAGAAACAACCTTGTAAAGTATATATTTTGTAATATGTTTGTCACATCAAAGTACAACCAATGGCTTTATTAACACATTTCACACCATTTTCAGGGGGGACTGCCCTTCTCTATATTCTAGACCATTATATTGTAATTTTATATGAGGGTTTTTTACCTACAGAAATGCTGGAGGTACAGATTACTATTGTTGGTAATTTCTCAAGGTTCCTTCATGGGGTGGCCTGTGAGAATGTCTCTAATAAGCTCTGTTTATTTGCAGAAAACATTTTGTTATTCATTACCACTCTTGAGACTTTAATGCATGCATTGCACTTCATATTAGAGAACCAAAGGTTAGTCAGAGCAAGCACACTTAGCCATCTGGCCGCCCTGCTCACTCTAATGCTCAGCATTTTGGCATCCCGACTGTCTCTTAGCAGCCAGGAAGCAGCGTACTCATTGGCATACTTATTAGCATGCTCTAGGCAGATAGGCCTCAGCTGTTGCTTAGCAGCTGAGGCCTGTCTTGTCGTACACTGGATGCCTATTTGGGGCTGCCTCCTGAATGGTCTCCCTTCCTTTATATACTTTGTGGTTCACTCATTGCCAGGTGTAGCATTTAGACAACTAATTTCCTGCTGCTGTATTGTGGTTATTTGCCTTGTGGTGTGTGATTCATATTCTCTTGTCTTGCTCAGTGTTATTCTTGTGTGTCCAGGAATCCAGTTTATTGGCACAGTTGCAGGATTGGACTCTTCCACCCCACCATAAACTTTTTGGTAGACTTGAAGCGAGTCTTTGCCCACAATATTTATTAGCTGAGCTTATCTGGTATCCTAAATTGCATCAAGACGCAAGTCTGCCTTTCCTTATTTTTACACAAGACTCTCCGAAAGTATGGAATGGTGTGATAACTCAGAAGAGGAATGTTGTCCTCCTGATTAGCACTCTCTTTATCCATACTTTTTCTAGGGTGTGGGTCCCCAGTAAGAACAATGAGGAGGCATAGCATTTGATCGCCAGAGCAACAAACACAGTGCTTTGAAATGTAAGGGGTAAAACTAACACCAACCCTTCCCCTAATGCTGACCCTAACCCTCCCCTTCTATTACCCTAACCCTCCCTTTCCCACAGCCTGAACCTAACCCACCATTCCCCTCAGCCTAACCCTAACAGTGTAACCCTGGAGAGGTTACTCACCTTTCCTGTGGTCTGGTGAAGCGTCGGGTCCTGCGTAAGCATTTCCAAAAGTGAATGGGTGAGTATGCCGATCGGCATAATCATCTATTTTGAAAAAAAATATCTAAAATTGATGGGTATTCAAAATAGGGACAGCCGAAATGTCCCTATATCTCGATACCATTCTTCTATGCGGTGACTGCTACCACTTTTTCTAAACTTATTCTGGAATGGATCACAGCCTTGACTGATAAACTTGACAGAGATGTCCTTTTACCTTACCCTATCTTTCAGGACTGTTTCAGTGTCCCAAAGAGCACTACAAATATTTTATTCTGCAAAACTCTGTAACTTTCATCAAAAGAGTTCAGGGTTCAATCCAGGCTGCCATAAAACCGTATTTTTCTAGACTCACAAAGAGTAGTGGGGAATGGGCTATTACTTTTTGGCACCATCAGCTAATGCAAGTTCTTGAGCCTGCTTTGCGTTGGAGGCTGGGAGGTTGATTTACATAATTAATTTTTTAAGCACAAACACAGAAATACAGATTTGGACAGGCTATATCTAACTGCAGGTACACAAAGTTTTGTTGGTATGCCTCCGATACAATCGGGGGCTTTTTTTTTTATGTCCTTTGGAACTGTCCACATGGACACTTGATCTGGAGTGAAGTTTTTAAACTTGCCAATAAATTCCATGATATTAATCTAGCTTCATCACCTAAGGTGGATCTCTAGGTCACATATTTGTAGCCTTACAGATGACTATTGCCCAGTAACTGAAGGACCTGAACCTTCATTGATGGGTAAAATGATATCTAAAATACAATTTTCTTATGGAAACTCTGGGGGTACCATATTCAAACTCTGCATCACCCTCTAACATTACTTGGTTTTCTTGGCACAAATGTGTTATTGATGGAGGTTTTTGTTATGGATGGAGGTTGTTACACTGATTAATACAGAGGATGACCCCTGGCCCTTCAGTCTCAATGAATCATCACATGACTGATTTATTATATATTGGTGTCAACTGAATGTTATTTATAACCAGTTATTACATTGCTCTGTTACTGAAAATTTCATGTTTAACATTATAGTTATCTCCTTCCATTCTACCCTCTTTTCCATGATGTCCGCTTCCCTTCCCCAGCTCAGTTTAGTTTTCTGTGCCCCACTTGTTTGGATCTTTTAATAAAAAAATAAATATTTATGAGAAACAAATGCTACTTTCCTGCAAAATGCAAGATGGTTAAAAACAGAAATGAAAATATGATTAGGACTAAATAAGAAAATCCACTCATTTTCATTGATGAATTGCTGCCTAAGATATCGCCTGGTTTAGCTTCATTTGTGTATTTTTTCATCATAAAATGAAAAGAAAGTGCCTGCAAAAGTATATTGTATTTTATTTCCACTGGAAGTGCAAACTGATATAGTTTAAAAGTATATAATATAGGGGTTGTGACTTTACTGTGCTTTAGAATGACCCAGAGTTACACTTACAGAACTTAGCTCTGTATGATAGGAAATGTGAGGAAATGGGCTGTGTCACGAACTGCGAGGAATGGTGGGACCTGTCCCAGGAATTAACAGACGAGCAGTAGAGTGAAGTAGAATTAGTGATTTTTAATAAGGATGGTTGCACAAGACAGAGTAAATGGTAGTGGAATAGAGTGAGGGTGAATGTCCAGAGAGTAGCAGATTGGTGGCCGGACTATGCTGGACTTGGGTGCAAAGTTCAGGATAGCTGGGTAGCTTGCTAACTGGATAACAGGGTGGCTGGATCAGAACTGAAGTCAGAAGCAAGCTGTACCAGGACTGGAGTGAAGACAGTGCTGGGTTGCGCCGGATTGGCGTGCTGAGTTGCGCCGGACTGGTGTGAAGACAGGACCGGACTGGCGTGAAGACAGGACCAGGCTGCGCCGGATTGGCGTGCTGGGTTGCGCCGGACTGGCGTGAAGATAGGACCGGACTGCGAGGACCATGGTAACTGGAACCAGAAAAGGACCCAGGACCAGGATGATGAGACCAGGGCTTGAGACCAGGACGTCAGGACCAGGACTTGAGACCAGGGCATGGATCAGGCAGGACTGGGTAGCAACGGTAGACTAAACTGTATAGCAACAGTGACTTGAGCTTGATGCTAGGCAGGCTTGACTGGGTAGCAACAGTAGGCTAAACTGTATAGCCACAGTGACTTGAGCTTGATGCTAGGCAGGCTTGACTGGGTAACAACAGTGACTTGAGCTTGATGCTAGGCAGGCTTGACTGGGTAGCAACAGTAGGCTAAACTGTATAGCAACGGTGACTTGAGCTTGATGCTAAGCAGGCTTGACTGGGTAGCAACAGTAGGCTAAACTGTATAGTAACAGTGATTTGAACCAGATGCTAGGCAGACACTTTTCCATTCCCGTAGCTTAGTAAATCTGGCCCCAAGACCTGTGAGCAGCTTATTGACTTAATTTTCCAGGAACAATTTAATTATTGGTGCACACTGGAGGTAAAGGAAAGCAATGGCAAATGTAGGATTTTGAAAGGGGGGTTTAAAACATGTATAAAAACATTCCACACTACATAAATTACATGTGGTGATATATTAAGGGTCTAGTTATGGCACATTCTATAATATAAGTGGTTTATAAGTGGTTTATATTAGGCTTTGGTAATGGCACACTACATACAGTATGCCATTCCCAGACCCCTAATATATCCCATTATATTATAGAATATGCCAATCCTAGACCCATAATATATCCCATTTATATTTTTGTGTTACACAGTGCTTCCTCATCTGTGCAGACAAAGGGTACCTCTTCTATATTGGTCTGCCTGACTAGCCGCAAACCCATGCCCCTTTTTCCTGACATCCACAAAGCGATGGCGCTTTTTTCTGTCTTTATGAGTTTTCTGGGTATTTTTAAAAACTTTTTTAAATTTATATTCACTGTGGGGGAGTTTCTAGGCTCCCAGAACCACCCCTTCCTTCCCCTCAGTGTGCCACTGGAATGGGTGCATGCTGAATTTCCACCCAAAAATGCTGGAAGAACCGGCCTTGTTAACAGATCAATATTTAGCGGTTCGCCCACACTGGCAAAAGTATCAGACAACAAGCCAGCTAGAAAAATGACTATGGGGCGGATTTAGACTTAATAAAGTCATCCAAAGTCATTTGCATGTGCATGGCAGATTTTGCGCATTGAATCTCTAGGCGTACAGAATTTAGTTCTGTTAATCTGCACTTTAGTCCATCTGGTTACTCTTGTGCCATTCCATTTGCACTCCAGTCTATCTGTTTCCTATTGAGTCATTCCATCTGCACTCTTACATTATATTTGCTCATGTTATATCCTGTCTCATCCCTAAGGGCAATCTTGGACTATTATCTGCCCCATGGACGTTATGACCCTTAATTCTGAGGAAACGGCGAGAGTAAGCCATGAAATGCATCAAGGTGGCTTTACTGGTCTTCTAAAGCAAGACCTCTAGTTCTTTTTAATCCTTTGAGACTAAGGCACACATAAGGACAATTGGATACTGTTATTGCTGTATGAGTCTATAAGTCCACATGGCACTTTGGGACTACCAATCTCCTTTATTGAAACTCTCAGCTGTTGCATCGTGGTAAGTAGGAGTAGTAGTAGGAGTGAGGACACAGACTGCCTACGTATACCAGAAATACAGATCTGTATTTCTTAAATCTGGTACTCCTGATGATCTGGTAAACTGCATATGGTATATGTGTTCCAACCTATCAATACTGCATTAACCTGACTACATGTGCCACTAAGTGTGAGAATATTCTAGGGGCCAGATTTACTAAGCTGTGGTCTTGGAAAAGTTCAGATTCTAGCTAACAATCTCTAGTATGTAATAGGAAAGTGAGCTACAATCTGGTTGGTTGCTTTGGCTAACATCTCCACTTTTCCAAACCTGCAGCTTAGTAAGTCTGGCCTTAAGTGTCTATTTAACTCACATTGTAATCGGAGATCCTTGTCCTGGAAGAAAGCACATTCTTTGGCATATTGACTATTTGTGCCTTTCTCTTTACATATAACAGCATCTTATCCTCTATCTCATATGCACTTGGACTGCTTGTCTGAATTTCAAGAATCCAATTTCAGACTTCCCAAACATGCTATTTCTCACGATCGACTAACTACACAGTGGTTAAACTTTCCATTATTGCCTAAGGTGAGTGTGAGAAGTGTCAATATAAGTGTGATTTTATCATCTATCCAAAAATATCTTAATCTGAAATCCTTTGCTTTGGAACAGAGCTTATTGATAGCAACATCGACTCATATGTATTTCTGTGCTTTTTACTAAACTGTTGACAGCAATTATACTACTATTTGTCTAATTTGTATTATGTTAGAACGTTAATTTCATGTTCAACTTATGGTCGGTGCTTTCATAGTCCTTTTAATTGTTTTTAATTGTTAGGTGTGTTAATTTTCAATAAATAGTTTTTTTGAGTGTAAGTAACATGGTGGATTTCAATTATTTTTCTAATATAATAAAGACTTATGTAGCGAATATTAGCGCTGACTAGTATTTTCTAATTTACCTAAAGAAAGAGAAGGGAAGGAAGAAGAAAAGGAAGAAAGGTGAAAAGCATAAAAGAGATAGAGTTATTTATAATAATCAACTGTACCGTGGCCAAGAAATCTTCTTGACGGCCCTGGCTGCACTAACCACACATTCGTACATTCACATTTTATTAACTCCCACAAGCAAGGACAAACTTCCGACAACCAGGGCCTTCCTTAAGCTTTCCAAATTCTTGGAGGCTCAAGAGTGAATGCCAATGTTAAAAATCCTGTTATTAAAAGTGCTGGGTACATAACCGAAGGTTAAACATGATCAGCTTAATAACTGGTTTCTCTGGTGTGATCTATCCATGCATGCTTTGACTATTTTAGAGAGGCTTGCTGAATGCTAACTGAGATTAGAATGAAAGAAAAACAAACAAACTACTTTTATATTATTTTAATTGGTAATACTGCTTTTCAAAATTTAATTGGGGTTTCTGCATTAGATTTGTTTAAACTAATGTTACTTGTCATTTTTGCTGTTTGCATGAAAGACTGTTATAACAAATTTTATTGTTATAGTTACTTTAATATCCAATAAAAAAAAATGAAACTGTGTACAATCAGTTAGAATGCACAATAATAGAATGGCAATGGACCAGATACATATCTCCAGGTGACGTACGTACACACGGAGATCTGTAACTGGCATTCTCCTTTTTCGGAAGCAGTTCTGAACACCAATGTGTCCAGAACCTTACCTTAACTTCTTTGCATGGATCTGGGTCTGGACAGAAGAAGATCCATGTGAAACTGGATATTAGGGAACCACTCACCAGGGTGCAGAGTCTAACTGGGTCCTGGTTTTCACTAGAGCATCTGATGGTGAGGTTAGGCTTGGCTACAGGACAACAAGCAGGTCACAGCCCCTGGCAGCAGCCCCTATGCATGCGTGTACATTGACTGGACAGAACAGAGCAGAACAAGGAACCTAGTGAGAGATGGTTAGACACCACAGCTGACAGTAAACTAACTGAGGGTTAACACTCATTAAACACTCCATAAACAAGAAAGGAGGGGAGAGAGGAAATGGCAAGAGAGATACCAGGGAGAAAACAGCATGGTCACAGCAAGGCAGGGAACAAAGGCAAGGAAGGGAGAACAAAGGAGCACAAAGGGTTAATGAGGAAAGGTCACTCATAGATCAAGGTTGACAAAAACTAGCAAGGCATAGGAACTGAACAGCTGGCAGCAGGGTAGAAGGACACTATAACCGACAGGAGCAACGTGCCCCTGCCGGTCTGTTTACAAGTAGGCTGCCCAATCAGAGGCAGCCGCTGGACCAGCCTCCTTGATCTTATTGGACAAGGTCCCAGCATTAGCCTAGCAACCAGGGCGCCAAGCAGTGTGCTCACTACAGTGCGAGAGCCCCGGCAACCAGAAGAGCCAAGACACATACAGGTTGACTGCCTGTGACTCCCAGGAGCATCCTGGTTGCTCAGCAGCCAGGAAACCTCTGAGCACACTGTGGTAGTCCCAACAGCCGGGACTCGCAATGCTCCGCCAGCCTGAGAGCCTGTAAGACTGATGCTCTCCATCCCTGGTCCTTCAATTACATTCATAACCCACCCTGTATGGTGGAGTTGAGGCATGAGGCATTAGGAAATGAAGTGCCGACCCCTTCCTTGGAACTTATTCTGCACAGAAGTAGTAGTTAGTCTGGTGAGCTCATGTGCTGGTGTTATTTGTCAAGGGGACTTAGTCATGGGACTTGCATAAGTCCCCTTAAGCACTTATTTCTGAATCAAGGCCAATGTGTTGATTTTTTTAAGCACCCTTTGTAAGAATTTCCAGAGCACCCACCTCCACCTAACCTCCTTCCATTTATTTATTAACAAAAAAAATGGTACATATTTACAGAGAGTAATAAACTATATGTCATATGTAGTAGCTTATATTCTCCACATTCAGGGCCAGATTAAGAGGTTTGAACGTCACCTGACTACTGCAAGCTGATTGTGGAAGTCGGGTGATTTTCTGGCAGCGTGCTTGCACATGCCAGATGGTACAACATATAGAACTTCGTTCCATACCTCTGGTGATCCGTCTGACAAGAGATGGGTTTAAGTGTTCCAACGATCCACACGGAACCCTTACGGCAGGTCTATAGCAGTGTAAGCAACAGTCTACAAGACATCTGTAAGTACAAATAATGCACAGAGGGCTGTGTCTGGCCCTCAGATTCAAATATAAATTACTTAGCTCACATTTGTATATTATTAGCAGTGGTGGGCCAGGAAGTGTATATGCTAGCTTGGTCAGCTTTACAATGAATCACTGCATTACATGATACATTTTAATGCTTATTGCTCTACTCACTTTTCTTTCTCATAAATCATTTTTTTTAATAATCAGTAATCCATTTATATATCTCTAAACAAAACTTGAAATATTGCTTTGAACTGCAAACCAAAAATGTATGCTTGCTCTAATGCAGCGATACTGTTTAATATTGGATAATGCCCCTGCTCAGACAAGGACTAATAACATTGAACCAGATCCAGTCTTCCACAATGTGACAGTTCTCTGCAGTGTGAGAGCAGATAAAGCACATGTTTTGTGAGTGTGCATGTTCGGGATGGGGAATGTAAACTGTTCAGAGAGAGCGTGCTCTTTAGTACTGTTCAGTTGCGATGGCGCAGAAGGTTTAAGCTAAGGGTCAGGTAGCAGCAGTAAATAAAGGGAGTGGTTTGCCCTCACCTACACAGAAGTCTGGATCTGGTCCATCATGTCCAGTTCAGCTGAACCAGGGAAAGCTAATATGTTACATAAAGACTTGTGAAAGAAAAAAAGAATAATTCTGTAATGGAGAATGTTTATCTGAGGTTTCTTTATTACCAAACAGCAACCAGAACGTTTTAAACTGCAAGGCAAAAAAACGTGTTACTGCCAATTATACAAACCAAACATATAATAATCTTTAAGGAAAAGTGGACATATGCTTGACAATGATGACAATCTAGCCATGGTGTGGAGGTTTCTGTACACACAGTTTTAGCTTACGTGTGCATTCAGAGGGCTGCATGGGTCCATCTGATCACACAAGCTACTGTTTGTGTGATGTTGATAGAAACATATATGACACCCACTTTTCTTTATTTAAATGCCCCCCGCCCATTTTTATTTAAATTCTCTCGTGCATATATTTCCGTCGCAGATCCGGACGTATTTATCAACATGCGATTAACAAGTCCGTCCGTAAGGCACTTCCGCATGTATAGTCTACATGAACTACATATAAAAAGTTACTATGCGTGCGCAGTTGAAGCGTATCTAAAAATACGCACGGAACTGGTCAGGAAAACGGATCTCTGAATACGGCCCAATATTTATTAAATAGAATCAGCATTTTATTCCCCAATAGTATTATATATTTGGTAGCAAGTTTTGTATAATACACACACAGGGGAGAATTCAGAGCTGCACTTCTGTTTTTCATGTAGAGTTTTGCACTGCGCATGCTCAGAACGGGAGCCAGCACAGAAATGCAACCGTTGTTTAATGAGATCCAATGCGTAACATCTGTTGTGAGCATGTGCAGATGTCACTTGCGCAAGTCACCTTGCATTATTAAGCCTGATTACGGCCCTGTCTTTATTGTTTGCCAAGTTATTGTCTGTCAGATCTGTCAGGATTGGGGAGGGTCAGGCTATCAGCCGTTTGACAATTTAACATTCACCTATACATTGTAAAATATTATCTATAAAATGTATGAATAAAATGTAACCAGTTAAAAATCTTTTTTATTTTTTATATAGCAGAATATCAGTGGAATGTCGCTACTATGCTCTGGCATTGCTGTTAGTTATGTATAAAGAATTTTAGGTGGGGTTTTCTTGCTGTTAAATAAAACATAAGAAACTGGAAAAGGCTGTGGCAGAACATCCCACAGCCTCTGCGTGTATGGCTCCATTTTCAGGATTGCCCTTTGTCCCTACAGAAATGCTCTAGATCTGACGTATGACACTTGCGCATAAAACTGTGGATCAGCTCCATAGAGAGAGTAAACTGGGAAGTTTTTTGTTACCAGATCCCTGAAATTTGGTTCTGTCTGATTTCTCCTAATCTAATCCTCACCTCACTACTAGTTTTGTCTAACAAACTTTAAAGAATCGTGACTGCTTTTCATAAGTCAGCTTTGCAAACCTGTTTTGAATGAAACAGTCACTGGGGAAAAGGACCTGGTTAGCTTTTTATGCAAGGGCTGCTTTCTCAAAACAGTCATTGCTTGTACACCTGAAAATCATTCAAGCAATAGTTTGAGCCATCTGTCAAGCATATTAATTTATTAATCTTTGTGCTTCCAGTCTAATCAGGTTCATTTGTACAAGATCATGGCATGACACCACTACAATTGTATTTTGGATCTTATGAAGGACGTGTAATTATTTATTGTTATTTTAACTAAAAACTCATTTTAGGGAACTAAATGCAACTTACTAAGTGGAAGAATATTTACAAATGTCTAGAGTGGCAACTAAAAGAGCAGATCACATTTACTTTTAGGAAATATTTAAGTAAGAAAACTCATAAATTATGTATAAAGTTTATTTATTTTGTCTTACAAACACCTAATGTGCTAAACAACTCTTTGCTTGCTTTTGTATTCATAGAAAAATGTTGTGCATCTGGAAATTCACAGTGGATTGTCTGTTACGGAGACAAATATCCATAAACAATTGAACTTTCTCACATTTAAACTTCAAGGGAATATTCCATATGTTGCTGTGCCAAGAATTGACAATAAGTAGAAGTGCGATCTGAATAATTGTATGGAAAACAATAAAAACAAAGATTTTTTGTGAGGTACCTTCTAAAAGTATGGCACAAAGACTTTTTTTTTTTACCAACTTTGGTAATATGAAACTTATTACAGATTAACGTAAACTACAGATAACTTATCTGAACTAAAGATAAAACATGTTGCTCTGCTTTACGTGCCCACTGCGTAATCATAACCTTTAAAAATGTACACTTAGCAATATATTTTCCTGTTTTGTTCTATGTAAACTTACATAGGACATCATGGTGGCTAAGCGATTAGCACTTGTATCTCACGTTGCTGAGGTCATGAGTTTGATACCCGGATTAGGCCTTATTTGTGTGGAGTTTGCATGTTCTCTCCATGATTGGGTTTCCTCCCACACACCAAAAACATGCTGTTACAGTAACTGGCTGCTGTAGTATTTTTGGGTGTGTGGATGTGCTGTATGTGTTAGGGAGCATAATTAATAATAAATAAAATAACGCTTAATTCGAGTTGGTGAAAAAATATACTAAAGCAAAATCGCCCAAAATACTGCCTTTTATAAATTGCCATATTTAAAAAAGTCAATAGATATAAATCACCGGATTTATTAAACATTGCTTTGTAAAATCATAGCCATATAAATGTGAGTGTTGATTATTAATATTATTATTATTATTATTATTTTAGTTGTGTTAAAGGTGTATCTTAATAGTTAGCCTCCATTCTTGACATATGCAAAATACACTTCTTTGCAAATTATATTACAACAAAGTTTTCCTGATGTGTAGGGACCTTTTGACTAATGAAAGATAAAAAAAAAAAAATATGCTGGCAAAGATTTTCTTCAGTAATTTCAGTATGAATGTATAATGTAATTATCTGTTACCCCCAAGAAACCATGGAATAAAGAATGATTGCTCACATTTATAGATCGTTTGTTACTGTGTCCTACTCCCTGCAGTCTACATAATAAAAAATACTTGACCAGATAATTGCAAACACTTCAAATTATCAACCAGGTCTTGCTGTGACAAATCAAAAGTCTTACCAACTCACTCATTTCTAACATACTCTATTTAAATATATACTACTGAATTTTGGTTAAAAAAAATAAACTTAATATATCACTGTGTAAATAGATGTCTGTACACATGGAATACAATTTTGGGTTTACACTACAGTCATGGATCAATCGATCTTTTAAAAGCATTAAAGTGCCTTACCCTCTAATAAATACAAATATACCCATTTATAGTAAATCATAAATACCAACTTTTATAAATATTCCCTCATTTACACGAATTCCATCCTGATCAAACTTGTTATCACAATATAGGGCTGCTGATACTCTGTGTACTGATCCAGATTACTGAACAACTGCCATTTTAGATTTGAACAATTTGGAAAACTTAAGGTAGAGTACTGCTACTGGATGTCCAGAAGGGAATAGAGGATCATTATCAGAGTTATTGCATGAAAGTCTGGATAGTGCAACCTTGTAATTGCAATTTTCCACGAACCTGATAATCTAAGATTTGTGTGCTTTTAAATAAACAGCTAATAAATATATTTAAACATACCGAAAAATCTAGCAATACTTTTTTAAATGCAATGTCAGTAAACATGCAATTATTATTTTTCATTTGTATTTACCAAAAAGAATCCCAATTTATTAACTTAGCTGTGTAAAGTGCAACATATATTGTAATTGGCTTTCACAACAACCAACGCAACTTTTGCTACTGAGTACAATCTAAGGGCCAGATTTACTAAGCTGCGGGTTCGGAAAAATGTAGATGTTGCCCATAGCATCCCATCAGATTCTAGCTGACACTCTCTAGTATGTAATAGGAAAGTGAGAGCTAGAATCTGATTGGTTGCTATAAGCACCATAGCCACTTTTCCAAACCCGCAGCTTTGTAAATCTGGCTCTAACAGTTAATTTGAATTCAAAATATATGACAGAAAAAAACAACCAATAAATAAACAAACAATAAATAAATAAACAAATCCAATGAACTAAGAATATCAGGGAAGTCTGTGGTTGCAAAAATGTATTTAGCTACTGTATGTTCACAGTTATATTGTTTTATTATTAGAGGGTTTTTTTTTGAAGCTCATTAAAAAACATACCTCAAAAAAATACAGTTAATACTAAACAAATAAACCAAGGAACAGTTAAAATTTTAAATTGTAAATATCAGTAGTTTGCCACTTTCATGATCTGTATTTTGACAGATCATCTTATAGTTGGGGAGCAGTTTCATTCCTAAACAGTGCCAGTCTTGCGATTCCTGGGGCTCCAAAGTTTCCAACGCTGACAGGTAATATTTTATCCTAACCCTAACTATCCTATTACTGCAACCTTACCTTAACCCTACCCTAACCATAACCCTCTGTTTCCTGTAGTCTAATCCTAACAATCCTCTAATCCTCCATTTCCTGCAGCCTAACCTTAACCCTCCCTTAAACCTAACCATCCCCTCTCCACAGCCTAATCTTAACTTAACACTAAGGGACACTACAGTCTTGTGGAGCGGGGTTGTCACAAAGCATGGGACTCTTAAAGTTAAACGCACACTCTCCCTGAGTTTTATCAGCTGCACTGGCCCTGGACATCCACCGCAGATTACTCTCTCACATCCTCAGTGTTTCTTAGTGTTCTACCTGGAATATCCTCCCATCTGAGGTGGTTGAGGCTGTGGGGAAAAGACCTTCCTTCTTAAGAATGAAAATACACATGGGTAGTTAATAAACTGCCCATGTGTGATGTGTGACACCATACCTCAACCACCTAATCTAAATTAATGGCACAGATACATATTTTGTGAGATTAGATTAAATTTAATAATTTCTAAATTTAGTATCCTGAGATTAAATAATTGTCATACTTGTACAAATTGATGAGGGAAAAGATAACAGGTTAAATCCAAGTTTACAATAATAATAACAATAAAATAGGTGCAATCAACCATCAAATGCATAACCAATAAAATCCCAACCAGGGGCGCAAAAACTGGCACTGCACCGACATTATGGTGTGCAAACACAAAGGTCATCCACTTAGACGAACCTGTAAGAGCACTGGCCAAATTCAACAGCAAGGACTTAAGCCGGCCAAATTTATCAGCTGAATCAACACAAGTGCCATAAACAACCAACTAAAGAAGTATTTTTAACAACAAACTAACAAAAGTACAAACCGACCGCCACCAACCGGTCACCTTAAGGCCGGTACTGCCACCATAAGCCTCATACCTCCAACAGCCTCAAAAATCTCTCCAACAGAGTGGAAAAGGTGACGATTCTTCAGCCGAAGGGAAGAGTGAGAGGCAACCAACCCATGATGCCGCAACAAAAGGACCATCACAGACCTGTTAATTTTATGGCGTACACTGTCCATTGCCATGCCATTAGGGGAGTGCTTCCAGAATTTACGGGTACGATGTCTGACCAAATACAAAGTATTTCAAGCCACCACTGCATGGTCAGCGATAAATCCTTCTTGATGGCCCATGTAAGATCAATGGGAACGATCCTCAAGTCCGTAGAAACAGGGAAATTACGTATGGCACGTGAATAATTCCTCTGTCTTGGGGATGCACACAACCTTCTTATAATGCCGTAAGGGTTGGCCGACTGTTATGGAAAAGGGGGTGCCCCTCATTTACGACGATTGTATCTCCGCCGTAAAGGAGGAGATACACATGTAAATGAGGGGATGGGGCAGGGAAAGCCAGGCCAGATTTACTACCTTTAGCGGAGAGTGCAGCGGGGAGTGCACTCCCTGCTACACAATCGGCTGTAATTACTTTGCGCACCTGTAAGGCGCACATAGGTCAGGATCCGGCCCAATGGCTTTAACTTGGCTGATGTCATTACCACCTAAATGGACCACAACAATATCGGGACGTGAGCCAAACAGCATAGACCTAGCGAGATGATCCAAAACGATGACCACAGCATACCTCGCTCCCCCATCCAAATAACCGACAAACCACCCGAACTGAACCTAGATTTAGCTAATGGATGACGGCTAGCCCAATAGACAAAGTAACGATTAATCACCCAAACCATTCAGTTAAGTGCAATCGAGGCTGTAAAAAGAGGAAAGGAGGAAGAAATGAGGCAATGCTGAACATGGAATGAAAACAACCGATAAACCACACAACTGTAACTGCAATCCTAGGCTAATGCAATGATATTACTAACTGGGAGAGGGTAAAGGGGCTGCCATGGCCTCAGACAAAGGTGAGAACCTCGAAACTTCCGAGGTCTTTTCTAAAACATAAAAGGGGAACTACTTTTTGCCCAGCTGAAAAGCCTTTTGTGCCTCTGCACTTGGTGTAGCAGACCAGCTACGAGGCTAATCCTGGTAACCATGACCAAGCACGCAACAGAAGGGGAGGAAAGACAGGGAGCAACTAACTAATAAAGAAAAAATATTTAATAAAGCTGTAAGAACATGTTATGACCTGTTCACTCAGCACCCATCAGGAAAAGGCTCCGAAAGGCCTGCTTCCTCCATCGGCCTAAAGCTTTGATTGACTCTGTTTCTGAAAAACAGCTGTAAACTGAAATCTAGACAAGGACACCCCCTTAACATGTGCAAACCAAACCAGGCAAGAAGAGGGCCATCTGGCAGTAAACTGTGAACCCAGTGAGACATGGCAACAGCAGGCAATGCACCGCTACACAAATGCACCCAGTGCCCCCTCCCCGTTTGGTCGGTTTTCACCGGGGTATTTTGCACTGGACCATATCGGGATGGATCACAACGAACTTAGTCAAAAGGCCGGTGAAAAAGGAGGACCTGCAAGCAGCCATGCGCTCGCCGATATGAAATGCACCGGAAAACGCAAAGGTAAAGGCTGTTTGGAAAAGGAGCATCTCATATTTATCGCTTGCAATAATAACTATCACTGTGACATGAGGCTCACCAGGCAATCAACTGATGAAGCCTGGAATCAGGAGGGTTGGGCCTGGCCCAGGGCCAGCCTTTGAGGGCTTTGCTGACCAGAAAACCCTATGTGATATCAGGCTTCCTCCTCAGACACCCAAAGAAAGAAATACCTGCAAGGGTTGAATTAATATGGACATGGGACTTATCCTGATGATACTGACCCTCAACAAATAAATGCAGTACCTCTTGGAGGTCTCTGCCCAAATTAACAGGCGCTGCCTGAAATGCTGACCAAGCTGCCAATGCCAAGCAATTTCTACGTGGTGTGGAAGGCACGAGCGACTGCAGTACCAGGTCCTCTATACCCACCTGACCACCTGCCAAACAAATAAGGGACACTGAGTTCCCAGTATGATTGCGTTAGAAGCAAGCTGGCAAAAGCAAGGCCAATCAAAGCATGAAAGTGTTTGCCAGATCATATTGAACCCCAGGCATGTGTGCTGATCTGAAATTGCTGTTGAAATGCAAGCAACAGAGAATCAGGTGCCTAAGGAGACGAATGACTGTGGAAGACGACATACACTGCCGCTGTATGGCCTGCACACCCATGTTATTGCAACGGAAAACAACACTGCTCGACCACCACCACAGATAATGTGCAACCCCAGGGCTCCCAGTCCCATTTGTTATACACCATTGTAAAAACTTACTAAAGGTATAAAAAAAAAAAGGCACAGGACATGAAACACCCCATCGGTAAGCATTTGGCAATGTAAAATTGCCCCCCAATTTTAAACCCAAGAAATCTAAACGAGTCTGGGTGAAGGGGCAGGAGACGAAAAGCTGATTCAACGTCAATCTTGGGCACTGTCCCCCAATTTTAAACCCAAGAAATCTAAACGAGTCTGGGTGAAGAGGCAGGAGACGAAAAGCTGATTCAACGTCAATCTTGGGCACTGAAATCAAAGCTACACACTCGTCAAAAGATTGATAAACTTGATGGACGAACCCGGAGGGAAAGACCACTTCGAGGGTGTTGATTCAATGCTCGACTCAAAAGCAGCGTCGGTCACCTCCAGCCATAGTTCCACATATTTTATGCCGAAAGAGATGGTTGGCAGTTTGTCATATTTCAGACAGAACTGCTCATTATACTTCTGCCAAGCTGTACCTTTTGTGCATACTTATCATGCACAAGATGTTTATGACGCAGAATGTCCTTGTGTTCACTGGGGCGCATCTCAAGGTAGTAATCCATAAAGGTGCAGCAAGAGTAGAGCCTGTTATAGCTCCTATAATGTTCCTCCTCTGAGTCTCCTTTTTTGCACGCCGCTGCTAGGCCTTTTTTTTGGAATCAACAGTCAGGGTGTAAATATCCACAAATTTCCCTTTGCGTTTTTTTTCCTTAATGTGCAGGCGCAAAAACCTGGACATGGCAGTGTATTCGCAGTGCAGTGCTGGTTAGAGCTGACTCCGGAGAGGCCCTAACCTTGTCAGCCCACTTATGTGCCCTCTTTTGCAGGTGTCTGTCGATGGCCTTGCCTAGGTTGTGTGACAGAGAAGTGTCTGATGAACAAGCAGACAAAGAAATGGTGTCTGCGAAATCCCTGACGGGATCCACATCTGATTCACCTGGCCAGCGATGTCCTGTTGCTTGCTGTCCAAGGTGCTGGGTTCCGGCTCAGGAGACACTGATTCGACAACACCCGATGGAA
>WWET01003938.1:51918-65737 GCA_011038615.1 Limnodynastes dumerilii | reverse complement strand
GGGGGGGGGGCTGAGACGACTCCTAGCACTGACTGACATTGGATCCGGACATACGGCTGACCGGTGCTAGAGGGTCTGAAAAAAAGAAAGCATCAGGGGCTTCTGTGGAAATAGGAGGCAGAGCCACTGAACGGGAGGCCAGGGGTTACCCTGAGCGGGAAGATTTGCACAGGAGGCATGTGTGGAGAGGATGGCCCGGAGCAGGAGGACAGCATGTATGGTGACTATGTCCTTGAATGTCCTGGGCCTGCCATTTACAAGAGTAAAATTTGAGTGTGTTAAAAGGGGATAGGTTGGCCAATAGGGCCACTAACTAGGATGCCCGAAGCCATAATGCTGAGCAGGGGAGTAAGCCAGGCTCTGACCATCCAGAGAAGCGTGGATCTGTTAACCAGGGGACCAGGAATGGGGAAACCCATATATCTATAAGCCCCTGCCCTGGGGAAAGGAGGGGGGTCCGCACAGGCCTCCTCCTCCTCACTATACAGGGCCATACTGTCCCCAGATTCATCCCCCTGTGTATACCTGTGCCTGGGGGGGCTTGCCATCACCCCTCAGGGGAGACGCAATGGAGATTGCTTTGTTGCGCTGTGGTGGTGGGGAGGTAGGTTGGAGCCGGTGCCTTCCAGTGAGCGGGACCGCCTAGTGCATGCCTTGAGGGCACCCTGTGAAATGCGGCTTCTGTATGGCCACCGGAGATGCCAGGGGAAGACGCAAGCTTCCCTTGTGCGGTGAAAGTGCATTGAGTGGGACTGGAAGTGCAGGCCTGGTGTCCTCGTGGTGCCAGGCTTTGCGGCGATAATGGAGACTGTGGCTGCAGGGAACACTTGCTGGCAGAATTCTGTGCTCGGCTGGAGGTTAGGAGAGGTAAGAAGGCCAGGGTGCAGGAGAGGCACCATGGCTGGGAGCGCTGCATGGGAGGCAGACACCCCTTGCGAAGGTGTCCGGTACATAGGTGGAGGAGGGATCCCTCAGTCTGGCTGGATGCTGCACTACTCGCCTGGGGCAGAGAAACAGCAGAGCTGCAATATAAAAGAGAAAAGGTTAAAATTTAGGAAAGTAAGATAGAAGTAGAGAGACAGAGGAGAGAGTTAGAGGGGAAATGAGAAGGAATGCCAGAGCAAGGAAGCAAGAACAAATATGATCACTTTATTACTGTAATATGACTAATCTTGCAGTCCTGTCCTGAGGAAATTCAAAACTGAATGATGAACCACAGAGGAGGAGCTGCCTTAAATCCAGCCTGCAAACAACTCCTCCCACCCTTGCCATCAAACAATGGGTGAGCAGGAAGATGGGTGATAAGATATGGAGCTATGCACAAACGGAGTTTATCTGGTACTCCTGTTAAATTCTTAACCATCCATTTCCCGTTAACCCTAGGGCACTCTTAAGTGCCTTAGGTTCTTTAAAAAAGGGGAGGTGATGTGTGGGAGGGATAGATATAAAGATGTACCCTTCGTTTAGGTGGTCTCAGTGCTATATGCGGTGCTTCAATAGCTCCCAAGACATTAGTAAAGCTTGATACTCTATAGAAGGCTACCTTAAGGTCACATCACTAACTCCAAGCTGGGAAAGCAGATATATGTTTGCAACACTTTTTTAAGGGCACTTAACAGAGCAGAAAAGTGATGGGAAAAGGTCGCTTGTGAAATGCCAAGCACTGGTGATGTTCATCCTCCTCCTCACGCCTCTGTCTGCACGCAAATATAGGTATAAAACCCACAGTAAAAGTGGGTTGCCGAACGGTGCCGAACAAACAACAATCAGCTGCTTGCAATTGTGAGGTGAGGGTTCGCTTATAAGGAATCTGATTCATTTATGCATAATTGGCCGCAATTTAGTCAAATGTGACTCTCCCATATGGCTCATTTGATTATAGCAATTTCATGGTGACTCCACAGCGATTAAAGTCATTTACACTTAGTAAATCCAGCGATTTGTTTGTCCATCACTGAAACAATCTCCGGCGATGCACTACATGGCAATTTCCCAAAAACTACAAAGTAAAGTTAATATGGGCGCTAGTTCCATAAATGCCAACAAACATTAAACTATATAGCACACAAGGGCTGGCTGGCTAATTTTAGACCAGGGGGAAAGCCCACAGCAGTGGCCCATAACTAACGTCCCGTTCTTAAAGGGTGGTTTTCAATAAACTAACTGGAGAACTTTATGGTGAACATTATTACACTGGTGAGCCAGTGTATAGGAAGCTGCACCGCCGTTATAATCATCATAAGTCTCATGCCATTACTATGGTGTTATATCAGAGAATGTATAAGGCCTGACTTTTGCTTTGTACACCCAATTAAGGTATCAAATAATATACCTCAATGTAACATATTAGGTTGCACAATCTAACTTATTAATTAAGTCACACATTGTAAAATAAGTAGGTTTCACAATGTAACATATTAATTAAGTTGCTCTGCCCATCTCACACTGCCCATTCCACCTATCCTGCTGGTCATCCTATTTATCATTATCACCCAATGCCACTACTATCACTCACACACTGCCCATACTACCACTTAGACAGTGTCCATACTATCATTTACACACTGCCCAAACTATCACTCACACACTGGAAATCAAATAAAAACATAATGTGAGGGCACAAATTTCAGCAGCCTGCTAATACAACAAAACACCACACAATGTTAACAAGTAAAACACAAAATGAGGGGGTGAGCTCTCAATTATAAAATACATGATATATCAAGACCAAGTTAGGACTCTGACAGTTTTAGAGTTAGAACCACCAAACAGAGAAGCCTTGTAAGTGGCTGGTGGCTTATCATATATGTGCAAATGTATGTAACAAATTGTGACTTATTGTAAAGATAGAATGTTATGGTTTGATGCTGGTAAATTGCCAGAGTGCTGCGGATTAAGTACTCTTGCACTAGTCACAGAAACACAGTGTGAACTAAATTTCCTTTTTTTAAGCTTCAGAACAGTGAGCAACCATTTTCTCTTTGATCATATATCAAATAATTTAGATTATGTTGTGAATATTTGTTTTAAACACAATACTTGTTGTTTTGAGCCACATGATTTTTTTTCCTGCGACTAAGTCACATTATTTTTTCAATTTCCTGCAATAATATGGGGGTGACACGCTATATTCGTGGTTTAAAGATATATGTTGCAAATATAGGAGAAGTTCACAGCAGCAAGCAGGTATACATGAAATCAGGTTAGAACATGATAACCTAAAGCCAGCACTAAAGACCAAGAAACACAATGGAGACGTAAGTATAGTTAAACGCAACGCATGCATATATTTAATGATACCTCAAAAAAAAAGAAAAAAAAAAAAAGAAACAAACACCTAAAAGTGAAAAAAAAAGCAGTAGATGTGTACCTCCATATGCAAAGAATGAAGTGAGTCATCAGCCTAGAAACTGTATGTAAGTATATAGATACAAACAATTCAGACCAGGAGAAAGATACAATGCAGTCAAATGAATGAAACATAAGTAACTCCTGTTAATCATGAGAAAAGGCGGTCAAAAATGAAAGGGATCTCACATGTAATCTCGCATTGGAGGAGTACCGACAGCTGTTTCAGTGCTAGTTCAGTCTTCAGGGGAAGTATATAGAGCTAAGTCTGCAACAGACTAATACAGAGAGGGGGTTTAAATAGTTCCGATAACTATTACCATACAGGCAGTAGACGGCTCACAGATGGCCGCTGTATCGCCGCCCTGGGCGCGTACCATGGTGTCACATCTGCCGTTGCTAGGCAGCAGTGTAAACAATAACAAAGTTGTGGACTGCCGTTGTCCCAGGGGAGCAGTAGACTTAAGGCAAATAAGTAGTAGCATGCCACTGTAAGCATTGTGTGAGTGGTGACTAGGGAACGAGGGGGCATAGGCAGTCAGGGAGACCATATTGGTGCCTGGTAGGCAATGTCAGCAGTATGACGTGCACCGGAATCAGGGTAGTAAGCATAGCAGGAGCCAATCTCAGTAAGTGAGCAGTGGTGGTGGGCGTAGGTGGAAAAATAGAGGTACCAAGAGCCTGGGGTGTAAATAGAAGACATAGTTGGTTATAGGGGATCAGTCACTTAGCAATGCAATGGGGTCACATAGACCATTATGGCAAGACAACATGATGCAGCAAACTTGGGGTGACAACCACCCCAAGTCCAATACATGCCAAATAAAGCAGAGTGGTCACTAAGGGTATATAAGACAAAGATGGGAGATATGGGTCAGTGAGCCCGAACACTTACACTGATAATAATAACCATGGGTAAAGGGTAGGAGGGATATCATCTAGAATAGGGAGCACAACGGCATCCATCACAGTAACATCCCTGCAATTCAGGTCACCACATCAATCATAAAAGCTCAATTATCCACGTATCTAACAAAGTAGAAGCACCAAACATATAGGAAGGACACCAGCAGGGGCTCATAAATGGCCATAAATCACCAAAGTCCAATCACTGTATGGTGTATATTAGGGTCTTTGGGCCTGATCCAGACCTATGCTCGCATGCGAGCTAACGCTGATCGTAAGCGTAAAAACGGCAGAAAAAACACACTGCGCATGTGCATAGTGACAACTTCCAGTCATACCTAAGACCTTTTCGTAGCGGCGATTCTGGCGTCCGTATTATTTGCGTTTTTTCCGACGACGGGGCGTGTTTATAGTACGAAGTTAGTACGGATGCTGGAGTTAAGGAATGTAGGTGGGGGAGCCATTTAAATTGTACAGTATGGGCGTGCTAAGCGTCGTTTAGACACAATGAACGTACACAAAAGTTAGAGTAGGGTTTGCCGAGCGTATGGAAGCTAAACTAGGTACGAGCAAGGGGAGTACCTATTGCCGTGCATCGGTGGTACGTTCGGCGATAATACACTACGCACACCAGCGTAGGTCTGGATCAGGCCCTTTGATGCAGACCAGAGTAAATATCAAGGCATTAACATCCAACACATTAGTAAGCCAACAAAAATTTGAAAATGAAACATTACCCCGTCAGGGGCAATGCAATACTTTATAAGTGAACTCCTGAAATTAACCCCATCGCTATAAAAGGCAGACACATGTCCACAAAGTAATAGCCATTAGGACATATAAAAATATATGTAGCAACACAATCACAAGTAACATGCCAAGTTTAATTCTTCATTCAGGCCCTCTGGAGATAGTGATCTGAACAAATAGGTAAGTCTTAATTCCTTCCGCAGTAGGATCTTGTCTGAATCTCTGCTTTTTCTTTGAGGTGGTAGAACAAATAGGTAAGTCTTGATTCCTTCCGCAGTAGGATCTTGTCCTGTACCATATATATTTATTTTGTTTTTTAGTTTTTTTGTTTTTTTTACTGAATGTGCTTTATTTAGTAAATTGGCGTTTCAGGATGTCTTTTATGTATATTTATCTATTTGAATATTTTGCAACTTAGTTCCCACTGTGCAACAATTTTTCTTTTGTCTATCACTCACAAACTGTCCATATCACTTACACACAGCCCATACTATCACTCACAGTGTCCTCCCTTACCTATAGATTACTTCCTTTCTCTCAATGTCTTTCCTTTCTTCTCTGCTCCTCATCTTTCTTCTTGTCTCCTCTACTTAATATTGGGATTGATTTCCATGACATCATCACACCAAGCGTGTTGTTGCTGAGGAACGAAGGCGCTGTTTAAAGCTCACAGTGCCCTGGTTCCACTGTCCATAGAGACTGAGGCCGATGGACCAGGTTGGGACTTGAGTTCCCTTCCTGGACAGCTGGCTACGAGCTGCAGAGAGGCGGCCCTAAAACTGCTGATGGCGGGGCGGCCAGGGTGGCACATGCCACCCTGCCCACTGGCCCAGCTTGCCTCTGATAGCACAGCTGCTCCTAATAAGGTGATACAATCCTAAACAATTCAAATACATTCAGATTTAAATTTATTTTAGATTGTTATACTATTTGGAGATGATTTAAACAGCATATGTATGATGCAAAGTTTCTGCTGTTTCTGTGTTTGTTCTTATTTTTCTTTTTTATATACCAACACACCTCCTTTATTTAAGTTATGTTTTTTATTTATTTTATTATTTTTTTTATATATTTTTTAAATCATAGTTTTCACACTATAATTAAAATGCTCTCTATTGACCACCGATATTTGCTATGTCTAAAGTCAATACTAAAGAGCAGAGTAAACCATGTCAGAGTCACAAACTAATGAATGATGCTATGTGATTTGATAGGGGAGGATTAAAAGGAGACTTCAATACTAACAACGTTTAAATCACTGATAAAGTTTGCTTGCTTAGTGGAGAAACGTGTTAGCATTTTACTTCATTTATCTTATAGCATGTCTGCTGGAGACACTACAAGTACTTTATTAGAGCAGAAATTATAATCACAATCCCTGTGCTCTTTTATGGTCTGCTGCTCCACAAACACCCTGAACCCTCACCACAATGGGTTCACAATATAGACAATAGAATGACTATTGTCCACAAATACACATTACAGAAAAGGGTATAAGTAATAGGCGCAAAAATCAAAGATTTTCAAAGCGAATTTGGTCTTTTGTTCTTTTTATCATACAGGTCAATAAACGTAAAACTCTTCGTCCTTCATGCAATACCTTGATTCCTGAATATCTTTCAATAGACTTATGTGCAGTTCCCAATGTGAAGGGGTAAGTAAATACATCCAATCTACTCACCAGATTTTCCTTTTATAGTGCGCCTTTTCAAAATCTCTAATCTTTTCTGCCCCTTTCTCTTCATGACTCCACTGTCTTGGTCTCACAGCAGGTTTAATAGCATGTAAATAAGAAGAGGAAAATCTAAGTGCATCCGTTGCTAACGGTAACCACACCCACCAAAGTGGATACTCACAAAGACTTCCTCTTGGAATATTGCATCAATAATAGGTCTTTTACGTTCCCAATGCAGAGAGGTAAGTAAACAAGTCCAATCTACTCACCAGATTCTTCTCTTGTAATGTGCCCTCTCAAAAATCTCTTTAATCCTTCTACTTCTTTCTCCCCAGCGCTCGACTTTCCCGATCTCACAGCAGGTCCAATGGCATGTATGAAAAGAAAGGGAGAATCTAAGTGCACCTCGTTGCTCCTAGCAACCACATCCAGCAGAGTGAATACTCACACAGATTTCCTCTTGGAATATTGCTTTAATAGAGGTCTTTAGCGTTCTGTCAGCAAACTCCACCACTTATACTATTATGCTTTTATTCCACAATAAAATGTCTCAAAACAATGCAATAAAACAATATAATAAAACAACATGAATATTTATTTTTCTGACTTGGAGTCCTTTTCTTTGCCCCACTCAGAATGAGCCTGTGTATCCCTTTTCCCAAAACCCTCTATCTTCCTAGATGTAAAGCTCACTCCTACTCCAAAGCAAATGCATTAAAGGGCCCTATACTTTGCAAAGGGGGAGTGGGAAGATAACTGATCACGGATAACAGAGGTTTACCACCGGGCTGCTCTCCCTATACCACCAACGCGTTTAAAATACCAAGTGTATTCTTTTTCAAGGTGCATCTTGGGTATTCTGTCGCTGGGGCTTATATCAGGCAACTAATTGCATCCACCTGTCTCATGTTCCCACAGTAACATGTATAGGATCACTAATTAGTCCTTCAGCTTGATTCACATTCCATCCTGAATTTCCACATCAATTACCACATACCTATAGTATGTAAAACCTCCTCCTTAAACATAATTGATTAAGTTTTGATAAAATTTTTCATTCCATACCGCTAAAAACTTCTTGTTACCAAATTTCACGTGCAGCCTATTTCCATCATCTTTTTCCGTATTCTAAATGTAATCCAGTGTAATAAAACCTATATTTAAATTAGAAAGGATTCTCTTTCCGTTCATTTACTCCTCCGCTTGCTCTTTTTTCCCTGAGTCCTAGAGGCATAATCTGCCGCAATTCATTGTGAAAAACCACAGTGGTCTATATTCAGGAAAGTCCCTTCCTCCTTCATATGGATCAGTGGAGCTGTCCACATATAGTTGCAGGTACTGGGGTACTTACCGCTGTATATGTAGCTAACAGGACCCTGATGTGAACCTCCTGTGCTTTGAGCCTGCTTATTACATATAACGGGACTTTCTTTCTCCAGGGTTTACAACCTCCTTCCCTGGGTCCTAGAGGCATAGTCTGCTGCAATTAATTGTGAAAAACCACGGTGGTCTATGCCTTCCTCCTCCGTACTATCAGTGGAGCTGCCCACATATAGTTGCAGGTACTGGGATGTTTCCCATTCCCATAGTGTGAACTTCAGATGTTTAGCTAACGGGACCCCGATGTGTAACTACTATACAACGAGCCTTCTCATTACATATTGTGGGTCTCTTTCTTACATTCAGTGTCTACAACCTCAAACTTCTGGGTCCTAGTGGGGACGGTTTCCAACCTCATATTATGAAGGGTTGTCACTACTCTAAATAAAGTGCATATCCTGCTACAGGGACGTGGTCATCTAATCTTTACTGTGCTGCCAAAATTGTCAGGGTGATTAAGATTAAAAAATATATCTTATGTACAATGGGTGATCCTCATTATTTATTCAAATTACATAGTGCATATGAAATAAATATCTAAAAAATAAATAAACTCTGGTGCAAATAAAATTAACTCTATCACTTCTATACCTATATAGATTTGACCAACATGTTATGAAGGACGAAGAGTTTTACGTTTATTGAACTGTATGATAAAAAGAACGAAAGACCAAATTCGCTTTGAACATTTTTGGTTTTTGCGCCTATTACTTATACCCTTTTCTGTAATGTGCACTTTATTGGAATACTGAAGGAAATAACCAGCTAAGATCTGCTTACTTTTTACCAGTATACACACAAAATGGCAGTTGCTCAATCAATTTATAGGTAAATGCAAACAGGTGCATGAAAGGCAGGGGTAATCACCTAGCAACAGAAACAAGGGAAAGGGAATGCCCCAGCAACACTGCCATTAACCAGTAACAGACTATACATATAATATATAGTCCTTTACACATATTTGCACAAATATATGATAAGCCACCAGCCACCGTCAAGGCCTTTCTGCATATGGTGGTCCTAACTCTAACAATGAGAGTCCTATATATGGGTCATATATATATGTTTTTAAATTGAGTATACATGTGTGTGTTTTAAGTTGGGAGCCAACTTACCTCAGGTTGGTATCTTATTGCATGTCTGCTGGAAACACTACAAGTACTTCATTGGAGTATCTAAGGAAATAACCAGCTAAGAACTGCTTATTTGTCACTAGTATATGAACATTTTTAAATTATGTTTATTAAAATACGAAATTCCAGAAGCTAGCCATCCCCCAACATCACAGCTCAGGGTTAATTTGACTGGCCAAATGGAGCTGGAGCACAAAGCTGTCTAAACACCACAGCTGACGGATTCCTCCTTGCTACAGTTCAGGTATTACCATCTTCATTTTGAAACTTTGTATCAGTAAGAAGACTGTTATTTCTTTGGTATCTTATCAATTCCATCGACCAGGACACTGCCAGGATTTCACTAAGTCACGTTCCAATATCTAAGCTGAACTCCATCTAATACACCGTTTTCCATCTTGTCTTTAAGTGGCATGAATTTGCTGTGTATACTATCATTGCTATAAATACTGGTTACAGCCACCATTGATGTGGGATAACTTTATGTGAAAAAAAATAGGTGATCTTACAATATACAGTATTCTGTAAATGTAATTATCAGCTGAAATATTTCATGTGTATGGTGCAACATCCTATACATGGACTGTTAATTTATCATCCTGGGTGACATGGGGCCAGATTTACTAAGCCGCGGGTTTGGAAAAGTGGAGATGTTGCCTATAGCAACCAATCAGATCTTAGTTCTCACTTTCTTTTTACATACTAGAGAATGTCAGATAAAATCTGATTGGTTGCTATGGGCAACATCTCCACTTTTCCAAACCCGCAGCTTAGTAAATCTGGCCCATGATGATTATATTATATTGTTATATATAGAAGCGTTTTAGAATCAGTTGTTTTATATCGTAAGAAATATTTTTCTATATTAACTATAGCGCTCCTATGTTTGTTAATTGATTTAATGTCAAATTCGTTTTCAGTAATTGCAGCGATTACAAAATCGCCCAAAAATTTGTGACTGAGAAAAACAAACTTAGCAAATCCAGCCCGTAGAATGTAAAGTTAGACAATTTATATTGCACAGTAAAAAACAGAGTATCAATTTGAAGCTGGCCAAAAAAGTCAGTGAAGGATGACCACTTGTGTGTTAGAATCGAATTGCTCATGTGTTTGTGCAGTAGCTTTTTTAGTCCAGATCCCTGCAGTCTTTGCTCAATGTAGATTATTATTGGCAGGTGAGGGTGGTCATTATAAAAAAAAATCACTGCAAATAAATGTTAATGAGATAAATACTAGTGTAAAAATGGCATGATTTAAAAAAATTGTAAAGTTCTGAAATGCACCAGTGTTACATTCACAATATTTAGAATTATATAGTGTAGTGCTGTATAACTTAAAACTTCCTTAATAACAGCTGGGTGTTCAGCCTGTACAACTGGATTGTGGAGGGATAAATATGGAACATTTATTAGTGCAAAACATTTGTCTAGATCTATCTCTCTGCATTTACATCAGTAACAGGCTAGTGCACAAGATGTGATGGAAGCAGAATTTTATTGCAGCAGGCGGAGCGTATGATCAATGAAAGTATTTGCTCCTCCCCTTATTATTCACCAACTATCTTCCCAATACTTTATCCCCCATATTCTCTACAGTTTTCTCTTCCCCATCTCTTCCCATGTTCCCTCTATACTCCTCCCTCCCCTTCTGCTCTGCCTATAGCTCTCACCTTTTTAATTATTTTCTGTTCTTATTTTCCTATCCTCTATCACCCATTCCCATCTTTTCACTCATGTGGTTCCCCATGGCTACATCTCTCACTGAGAGCTGTAAAAGTGAATTGGATAAAGCCAAATCACTATTATTAGAAATCAAAATATTATGTATTATTATGTAGATGTAGATACAAATTTATTGTGTAGTTTTAATATAGGGCCTAAAGGGGATGTTGGAGAGTATTTTGGTATACATATCAAACATGCCAGTGTCTTAGTATTCCAAGCTGAAGAAAGTAAATTAGGCTAATAACAATAATAAATAATAAACAATATAAACATGGGTGGGAAACCTAAGTGCTGCCATTGATGGTGTAAAGGAAACCACATTAAACAGATAATAATCTGTAGTTTCTTCTGCCTCCACAATAGCATCAGCATTTAAAGGGTAGTATCCAAGCAGTTACCTTCACTGGGTGGGTAAAATCCAATCATTCTGACTGCACAGCACACGTGATGCATTTCACCAAATATCCAATACACCTCCTTTGAAAAACGCCACCCTCCTCTAGCCGGTCACAAAATTTGATATATTTGAAAGCTGCTATCATATCCCCCCTCTCACTTCTCTGCTCCAAGCTATACATATTTAGTTCCTCTAGCCTTTATTGGTATGATATGTGACACATGCCATGGACCATTTTAGTTGCTCTTCTATGCACAGTCTCTAATGTATTTATGTCTTTCTGGAGATATTGCCTCCAGAACTGAACACAGTATTCTAGGAGAGGTCGTACCAACGATCTATAAAGGGGCATCACTACTTCTCTCTTTCTGCTACTAATTCCTCTCCCTATGCAAACAAGCATCTGACTTGCCTTTCTCATTGCTTTATTACATTGCTTGGCTACCTTTAAGTCACATGACATAATGACTCCAAGATCCCTCTCCTCTTCAGTAGTTTTTAATGTAGTGCCATTAATGCTATATTGAGCTTTTGGGTTTTTGTGCCATTTTGCATTTTTAGGCATTAAACTGCAATTGCCACGCTCTTGACCATTCCTCCAGTCTACCTAGATCATCCCTTATTTTGTGTACCCCTCCTGGCGTGTCTACCCTGTTACATATCTTTGTGTCATCTGCAAAAAGGCACATTTTCCCCTCAATATCACAGGCAAAATCACCTATAAAGAAATGAAATAGCATTGGTCCAAGTACAGAACCCTGGGGTACTCCACTGGTTACCTTACCATCTACAGAAGGGATTCCATTTACTACTTCCCTATATTGTCTACCCTGTAACCAAGATCTTATCCATGCAACTATCTTTAAGTCCAGTCCCAAAGTTTCCAGCTTATTTATTGATCTGTGATGTGGCACAGTGTCAAAAGCCTTACTAAAATCTAGATATGCTATGTCTACAGCTCCCCCTTTATCGAATACTTTACTGACCCAGTCAAAAAATTCAATAAGATTTGTTATACATGATCTTTCCCCAGTGAATCCATGCTGTTTGGAATCCTGTAAGTTAATGGATTTAAGATACTGTACAATTTGTTCTTTTAACAGTGTTTTCATCAATTTCCCTACTACTGATGTTGACTCACTGGTTGGTAGTTTGATGCTTCTTCCCTACTTCACTTTTATGCAGAGGGACAACATTTGCTATTTTCCAGTCCTCTGGAATTACCCCAGTTATTAGTGACTGATTAAATAATTCAGTTAATGGTTTTGCCAGCACCCCTCTAAGCTCTTTTAGTATCCTCAGATGTATCCCATCTGGTCCCATTGATTTGTCCACTTTCAGCTTTGAAAGTTCTTAAAATACCAGCTCCTCAGTGAAAGTAGTAGTAATTTCCCCCATTGTATTAATAGCCTTCCCATTTAAAAGTGGTCCCTTCCCCTCTCTTTCTTTTGTGAAAATTGAACAGAAATACTTGTTATGATGATCTGCCATAGCCCTTTCACCCTTAACAAGAATCCAATTCTCCGTTTTGAGCCTTACTATACCCTCCTTATTTTTTTGCCTTTCATTTATAAACCTAAAAAAGCTTTTGTCCCCTTTTCTTATCAAGTGGGCCAGTTTTTCTTCAGTTTGTGCCTTTGCTGCTCTGATAACCTTTTTAGCTACCTTCTGTTTTGCAAAATACTCCTCCCTGTCATCATTATTTTGAGTTTGCTTATAATTCCGAAAGGCCATTTTATTTGCTTTGACTATAGTAGCTGGGCCGTATGCAGAGCATAAAGACAGCATATACACAATTTACGTTGCAAGAAGTAACGTAGATTACGTTACAAAATTACTTCATATGCGCAGTAGCACTTTTCTGGAAACTCCGGCCGCAAATCCAATGCATATGGCCCACTACCTCTTTTGTAAACAACATTGGCTTTCTTTTTCTGGGGTTTTTCCTAACCTTCTTTATACAAAGATCTGTTGCTGTTAATAATGCATTTTTTTAATTTCTCCACTGCTCCTGTACTCCTTTCATGTGCCTCCCCTCTGCCAAAGAATCACTTACACATTTCCCCATTGTTACTAAATCCGCCTTCCTAAAGTCTAACACCCTTGTCTTTGTGTGGCATTTGTCTCTCTCAGTCACTATACTAAACCATACTGCTGGATGATCACTTGATCCTAGGTTCTCACCCACACATACTTCTGAGATTCTATCACCATTTATAAATACCAAATCTAAGATGACCTCTTTGCGAGTGGGCTCTCTCACCAGTTGCTTAAGGGACACTCACTCCCTGTAATGAATTTAAAATGTCTCCACTTATAGTGGAGCTTGCTAAAGACTCATCCCAGTTTACATCAGGTAGATTAAAATCTCCCATGATTATTACCTCCCCTTTTAATACCATTTTAGCAATGTCTTTCATTAGGACATTGGGCTTGATCCTGAACTACGCTGATGCGCTGTGCTTACTAAAGCACAGCATATCGGCGTTCACTTACCTTGACACTC
>WWET01003938.1:30630-45618 GCA_011038615.1 Limnodynastes dumerilii | reverse complement strand
TTTATTTTATTTTTCTACTCCATAGTGGGGACAGTAAATATTGAATAAGCTATGCTAAAGCTATAATGGATGTTCAATACAAATTTGTGTCATAATGCTGCTTTAGTCATCTGTATATTTGTTGCAAGCTAAATCTTACATGGGCACGTAAAATTAGTTTTTATAATTATTTATTTATTTTTCTACTCCATAGTGGGGACAGTAAATATTGAATAAGCTATGCTAAAGCTATAATGGATGTTCAATACAAATTTGTGTCATAATGCTGCTTTAGTCATCTGTATATTTGTTGCAAGCTAAATCTTGGAATACATGGGCACTTGGTAGTTTTCTTTATATCATCCGACATTTCGCATTGATACTGTACAAATAAGAAGAGATAGACAACTCAATATTACTGATGAGTTGATTTGTTGTTACAGCCTTCACACTTGGACTTGCAAACAGGTGGCAAGCATAATGAGAAGAAAATCAATCTAACAGACAATGAAAATGTCAGAGCATCCCAGATCCCCACTATATTGCAGTAAGAGTTGTAGCGGATTTCAATATTCTTGTAACAATGTCTGAGTTGAAAGTAAAAAGTGTCAGTCTGTGAAGTAATTCATCGCCTGTGAAGTTTGATATAATCAGGTTATTTCTTTCAGACGCCAGCAGTAAAATGCTAAGAAAATGAGAGAACCCCGAGAACACAGTATTTTGTATAGACTACCAGCATATATCAGTTAAGTGTGCTCCCTCCCTCCGGCAAATTAATTTTGTCAGTACAGGGGCCATATTTATAAGGTATCAGGTGAGATCCGGAGTCCCCATCCACGCTGGACCTGAAAAATGCAGAACTGTGAGTAGGCTGAATATTTTTACATACTTATAAAGTATATTGTATCATTATTTCACTAGGTATTGCAACAATATTACAAGGATCTGGTAGTATTTCCCGGAAGTAAAAATCCCGGCGCTAAAAATCCCTCCACGAGTTTCCCGACACTGAAAATCCAACACATAAAAAATCCCGGCCAAAAAAATTACCGCCAATTTAAAATCCTGTCACTAAAAATCCCGCTAAGCAAGACCCGACAATAACTACTGACAGCTAGAATCCCGACAGACTTCACAGAACAACAACGAGGCAGGGCATGCTGATGCTTGTAGTGCTACAGGCTTGGAGAACCTCAAGTGCCAGCATACCCTGGCATCCTGTGCCAGGTGCAGTGTCTCAACGTCCTCATTAATGTCACCAATTACTGCCGATAACACAGTATACATGCATCATTAATGCCAACAATTCCCCCAAAAATGTCACCAATTACTGCCATAACACATAGTAGCAGAATAAGTGGTTGGTTGTCACGCGCTCTCTACAACAAGGTGTAAATTGGGCCAAGTAGACTACAATCAGCATCATCAGCATGCCCAAGGATGACAGGGCATGCTAGCTATTAGTAGATTTTTTTACATTATTTGGGGGGTATTAATTGTAATTTATTCTTTACAGGGGGGCATTAAATGTTTAGTATTTTTTTTGGTTAGGGGCCGGCCCTATATTTTATTAAGGTGCTAGGAAGGGTATCTCCAAGCACTAGCATGCCCTGTCATCCTTGGGCATGCTGATGATGCTGATTGTAGTCTACTTGACCCAATTTACACCTTGTTGTAGAGAGCGCGGGACAACCAACCACTTATTCTGCTACTATGTGTTATCGGCAGTAATTGGTGAAATTTTTGGGGGAATTGTTGGCATTAATGATGCATGTATACTGTGCTATCGGCAGTAATTGGTGACATTAATGAGGGCGTTGAGACACTGCTCCCGGCACAGGATGACAGGGCATGCTGGCACTTGTGGTTCTCCAAGTAGCTGCTTGCCCTGGCACCCTTGAGTATGCTGATGCCTGTAGCACTACAAGCATCAGCATGCCCTGCCTCGTTGTTGTTCTGTGAAGTCAGTCGGGATTCTAGCTGTCAGTAGTTATTGTCGGGTCTTGCTTAGCGGGATTTTCAGTGACGGGATTTTAAATTGGTGGTAATTTTTTTGGGCCAAGATTATTTCTGTGTTGGGATTTTCAGTGACGGGATTTTAAATTGCAAGTAATTTTTTTGCCCGGGATTTTTTATGTGTCGGGATTTTTAGTGCCGGAAAACTCGTGGGGGGATTTTTACAGCAGGGATTTTTACCACCGGGAATATGACTACCACCCATTACAACGTGTAGGTCAAAACATGCTGTACCAACTCACCCACCTCGTATGCATTTGGCGTGGAATTGGGTGTCAATACATGCCCTCTGTACATCAAGACATGCCAAAAACAGGAGCATGGGTAAATTTTTACAGCGGAATCCTTCATATTTCTTGCTTTCTCCGATTCCCAAAAAGAGTGATGTGAACTGTGCTAAATTACCGAGAGTGATGCAAACTGGTGAGTTTTCAGGGATTTTGGTTTGTCTGTCTTATTTCCTTATTTTGTTTTTCTGGATTTTATGTGTATGTGTTTTGAGAATGTCGGTATTATTTCCTGGTTTGGATTTTCATTTTAGGAAAATTAGGTGTCGGAATTTCTTCCGTAGGTATTTCTTCTGGAAATTCTTCTTTTGAATACCTTCTAATATCTTCCATCTTATTTAATATCTGTAATGGGAGATAGCTTTTAATGCCCTCCTAAAGTTTAGATTTGCAATGTTTCCAGCTCCCTTTGAACTACTACTTTAGTCACACAGTACAAAAAATCAATAATATTTGTTTGTCATCATCTTTCCACCCGCTGGATGTATGATTCTACAATTCCTTTTTTGTAAATGGGTTTCTGTCAATTTCCTTAGTAAATTGGTTGATGGTTGTCATCCCCTTCCCTACTTTCCCCTTTTTTATGCTCTTTTTCGGTTTACTAGAATTATTTATTTTACAAATGACTGACTGAATAATTCTGTTAATGGTTTAGTATGCTCAAATGTATACCATCTGGCCTCATTGGTTTGTTCATATTTAGTTTTGTGCGTTCTGTTAATACCATCTACTCAGTGAATAGCCTTGTATCTATTTCTTTTCTAACCGTATTCTTGCTACTGCATTGAAGCCCCTTTCCTTTTCTTTATTTTGTTAATAGTTCACAAAAAAATGTTGTTAAGGTTGTGTGACATTTTTGTCCTTTTTTATAAGACTTTCTGTTTTAAGTCTTACCAACCCTCCTTTTGTGGCCAAGTTTTGAGTCTTTGCACCCCTAGTAACTGAATCACTATAACATTTTAAATTCCATATGGGTGGCTACTCCCCTCGCTCATAGGGTAGTTACACTAGCATTTACGCGCTGTCCCCACGTTAAATATTGCAGGGTGGAAAAGTGGATTAGTAGTACTTTCTCCCCCTTATGTTTTCTCTAATTCACATTAGTTTAGTACTGCACCCTTGATTCTCTAATTCACATTAGTTTAGTACTCCACCCTTTAAACTTTTCCTGAAAAACTCAACCTCCACTTTTCTTCCTTTGTCTGCTCCATCTTTGTGACTGCTCTTATCAACGTCATTCAGGTCAGTGACACTGACAGAGCTGGAAACAGATAAACCCTTTTATATGTTACAATGCAGAAGAGGAGACAGTTACTTAATTACTTAATTAGTTAATTTTTAACGATAGTTTATCAGTTTATAATCTGTTCTATCTGGTCCTTTGTTTGCCTGATGGCTGTTTTAGTTCATACAAACCTTTGTAATGAGCTGCTGCCAACACACATAAATCATAGACTGCAATATAAATATTTTAATTAGGCTTTCACGAGTTATAGGCCGAGATGATTAGTACTCATTTAACTTGTTAAAATCATTTTTCTTTTTAAATACATGTGTCACGAGCGGCAGGTCACGCCGCTGTACTTACCGGATTAAGGGGCCCCTCTCCGCTGCTTTGTCAAGCCGTCCCCGCAGGCTTCAGCCTTCCTGGCGGGGTCCGACGCGGCCGGCGTCCCCAGCTACTATCCGGCGTTCTCGTGGACGCATGGGCGCCGCCATCTTGCGCCGCGTCACATGTTTACCTCAGCCAATCGGGCAACAGGCTAGGTAAGCATGTGACACAGGGAGCCTATTCAAGACCACCGCGGGGTATTTAAACCCCTAACCTCTGTCCAACGTTGCCAGATCTTCTCATCTTCTGAGGTGCCTGGTTGTGTGATCCTGCTCAGCTATTCTGCTACATCGTTCCAGTCTAGTGCCGTGATCCTGTTTTCTGCTGCAATCCAGTCCAGTACTGCCTCCAGTCCAGTACTGCCTCCAGTCCAGTACTGCCTCCAGTCCAGTACTGCCTCCAGTCCAGTACTGCCTCCAGTCCAGTACTGCCTCCAGTCCAGTACTGCCTCCAGTCCAGTACTGCCTCCAGTCCAGTACTGCCTCCAGTCCAGTACTGCCTCCAGTCCAGTACTGCCTCCAGTCCAGTACTGCCTCCAGTCCAGTACTGCCTCCAGTCCAGTACTGCCTCCAGTCCAGTACTGCCTCCAGTCCAGTACTGCCTCCAGTCCAGTACTGCCTCCAGTCCAGTACTGCCTCCAGTCCAGTACTGCCTCCAGTCCAGTACTGCCTCCAGTCCAGTACTGCCTCCAGTCCAGTACTGCCTCCAGTCCAGTACTGCCTCCAGTCCAGTACTGCCTCCAGTCCAGTACTGCCTCCAGTCCAGTACTGCCTCCAGTCCAGTACTGCCTCCAGTCCAGTACTGCCTCCAGTCCAGTACTGCCTCCAGTCCAGTACTGCCTCCAGTCCAGTACTGCCTCCAGTCCAGTACTGCCTCCAGTCCAGTACTGCCTCCAGTCCAGTACTGCCTCCAGTCCAGTACTGCCTCCAGTCCAGTACTGCCTCCAGTCCAGTACTGCCTCCAGTCCAGTACTGCCTCCAGTCCAGTACTGCCTCCAGTCCAGTACTGCCTCCAGTCCAGTACTGCCTCCAGTCCAGTGGCTGTGCTGAGCTGTGTTTCATCACTGTGGGACTTGTTATTGTGGCTGTGCTGAGCTGTGTTTCATCACTGTGGGACTTGTTATTGTGGCTGTGCTGAGCTGTGTTTCATCACTGTGGGACTTGTTATTGTGGCTGTGCTGAGCTGTGTTTCATCACTGTGGGACTTGTTATTGTGGCTGTGCTGAGCTGTGTTTCATCACTGTGGGACTTGTTATTGTGGCTGTGCTGAGCTGTGTTTCATCACTGTGGGACTTGTTATTGTGGCTGTGCTGAGCTGTGTTTCATCACTGTGGGACTTGTTATTGTGGCTGTGCTGAGCTGTGTTTCATCACTGTGGGACTTGTTATTGTGGCTGTGCTGAGCTGTGTTTCATCACTGTGGGACTTGTTATTGTGGCTGTGCTGAGCTGTGTTTCATCACTGTGGGACTTGTTATTGTGGCTGTGCTGAGCTGTGTTTCATCACTGTGGGACTTGTTATTGTGGCTGTGCTGAGCTGTGTTTCATCACTGTGGGACTTGTTATTGTGGCTGTGCTGAGCTGTGTTTCATCACTGTGGGACTTGTTATTGTGGCTGTGCTGAGCTGTGTTTCATCACTGTGGGACTTGTTACTGTGGCTGTGCGCGGTGTGTTTCATCACTGTGGGACTTGTTTCTGTGGCTGTGCTGAGCTGTGTTTCTTCCCTGTGGGACTTGTTTCTTTGGCTGGCTGGGCTGTGTTTCATCACTGTGGGACTTGTTTCTGTGGCTGTGCTGAGCTTATTTCATCACTGTGGGACTTGTTTCTGTGGCTGTGCTGAGCTTATTTCATCACTGTGGGACTTGTTACCGTGGCTGTGCTGAGCTGCGTTTTATGTTGTTACTCCTATGTTCTGGAATAAACCTGTTTGGATTCCATATACTCCGTGTCTGAGTGATCTGAAGAACCTGTATCCTCACGCCATCATAAAGGCTTGTTGTCCGACTGCACAGATGAGCTTCTCCCACGTGTTGTGTGTAAATCTTGTACTTCCCTGTGCAGAAGAGCTTGCGTCTGCAGTTACCACCACCGGTGTTCAGATCTTCCCGTGCCTCCAGCATCCCTTGATAAGTATTTTTTGGATCTGTCTCATTGCTGAAGAAAAAATATCCGTTCCTTCCCCGTAGGCCGACGTGAGACAGCACATTTTCATGAACGTCTGACGATACTGCACGCCTCTGGCGGACACATTTGTGAGTTCTATCCTGTCATTTTCTATATCTCTAATCGTTGCTTGTTTATAATCCATCCATGTGTCTGCAAAGTATGCACCACTCCCTCGCAATGGATAATTGCTTGTTCCTTTGCATATTCACCCAAATCCAGTCCTATGTAGGTTCCTTGTAATCTTAGGCTTCTAGAATTGTTATTAGGACCTTTGTAAAAGCCGAAGGAGAGTGATGACAACTGAAAATCATGAAAAATCTCTGGTGTGTTTTGAAAATAGGAATCTCTTAGATCTCCCGATGTCAGGCACATAGGAGCACTGTCTTCTACCCAGCTGTTGCTGAATCATTGTGTTGGGGTCGCTCTTTGGGTGCTTCTTTTTCTTCTCTTCTCATCGGTATTTGGGATTCTAGAATGTCTGACAATGTCCTGTACCCCCACCTGTGGCAATATTTGCCCACTCCTCAAACTGGCGTCCTTGTGCGAGCTGCTTTGACTGTGAAAATGAAGTCTAGTAGTACCTGGTCCTCTCCTGTAACCTCTACCAGGCCTGTAAAGCTTCTCTGTACTGTGAGAAACCTCCTGAAGGGATTATCTGTATAGCTTTTCTTACCCTAACCCTAAAGACCCCCCCCCAAATATGAATGATCTCATCCAGCTTTTAGCCCTTGGAACGGGAGAGCTAGCAGTCCGCCATCCATGGCTCTAAGCAGCTGTAACTTCTACTCTTGCTCCCAGTCTGAATGAGACGCCTCGCCAGCCGTTACTGCCGTCCATGGAATCTGATATCTTCTAGCAGAAGAGGCGTCCTTTTAGATAATCACGCGACTGAGCGTTCATCCCATTTCTTTATTCCTATACATGTTTTCACTCTTAATTGCATAGTGTAAGTGGATATATTTTGTTAAGTAAATATGATCATATTATTTTATGGATAAATTAAAGTGTAAATGCAGACATAACTCATGTATTATATATCTTAGGAATATGTAGATATGTGCTTTATTGTATGAATATAACTGTGACACCTATTGGCAGCTGCGATGGGCTTATCTGGACGTATCCACTCATCTGACACAGTCCCTCAGGACACAGCTCCCTTCATGAGCAGATGTTACTCTCTTCAATATGATGGAAAGCCGTACCCGTATCCTAGGACTCATGCTATAATATCCCACAGTTACCAGACGAGTAATAAAACTCCTGGGGTCAAGGACAGTCCGAAACCTCCTCAGCTCAGTCTCCATGCAATCAATGCTTAGAGATCTTGGGATGGACAACAAGACTTAAATGTGTTCAAACCAACAAAGTGGAAGTCCCAAAACAACGGAAGTCTGGCCTGCCCGAGATGTCCAGATCCGAGAATGGCCCTGCACACAGCTGCTGGATCACACGACTGAAGATGGAGAAGAACCCCCGACGCATTTCTCAAAACGTTCACCATCTGTCCATCTTTCCGTTGTGACTGTTCTTCTAGGTAGTAACTGAAGGAATATTTACTTGTTTTATATGCTTTTTTCTTTAATCTGGGAGTCTGTCTTATACGGTTTAATAATCGGGCCATTATTAGACTCAATTTCTTCCTTCTTTGTTCCCACCAGGATTTCTGAGTGTTTAGGTGCATTGCAACCAGCAACTCAGATTAATCTACAACACCTTGGATTTTAGACAAGGACGTATTTACTTTTATTCCTTGTAATTAGGGCCCTTGCCATGGAAGCCATCACTACAGCAGATTTCAAAGATACTCCAGAAGAAATATGTACGTTTTTAAACTTATTTTCCATTTTCCTGTTCATTGGATCTGTAAGGAAATCATTTCTGCACTTCTTCCACATCAAATACATACATACGAACAAGTCTAGCAGACAAAGCGTTAATTAATCGAAGGAAAGGAAACAGTCTACCCATTATTCAATAACAGCCTGTGACTCTCATGTCTCCCCGCTGTGCATCACTAATGCAGGAGGAACAGCCTCTGACTCTCATGTCTCCCCGCTGTGCATCTCTAATGCAGGAGGAGCAGCCTCTGACTCTCATGTCTCCCCGCTGTGCATCTCTAATGCAGGAGGAGCAGCCTGTGACTCTCATGTCTCCCCGCTGTGCATCTCTAATGCAGGAGGAACAGCCTCTGGCTCTCATGTCTCCCCGCTGTGCATCACTAATGCAGGAGGAGCAGCCTCTGACTCTCAGGTCTCCCAGCTGTGCATCACTAATGCAGGAGGAGCAGCCTGTGACTCTCCAGGTCTCCCCGCTGTGCATCACTAATGCAGGAGGAGCAGCTTCTGACTCTCATGTCTCCCCGCTGTGCATCTCTAATGCAGGAGGAACAGCCTGTGACTCTCCAGGTCTCCCCGCTGTGCATCACTAATGCAGGAGGAGCAGCCTGTGACTCTCATGTCTCCCAGCTGTGCATCTCTAATGCAGGAGGAACAGCCTGTAACTCTCCAGGTCTCCCCGCTGTGCATCACTAATGCAGGAGGAGCAGCCTCTGGCTCTCATGTCTCCCCGCTGTGCATCTCTAATGCAGGAGGAACAGCCTGTGACTCTCCAGGTCTCCCCGCTGTGCATCACTAATGCAGGAGGAACAGCCTCTGACTCTCAGGTCTCCCCGCTGTGCATCACTAATGGAGGAGGAACAGCCTGTGACTCTGAGGTCTCCCCGCTGTGCATCTCTAATGGAGGAGGAACAGCCTCTGACTCTCAGGTCTCCCCGCTGTGCATCACTAATGCAGGAGGAACAGCCTGTAACTCTCCAGGTCTCCTAGCTGTGCATCACTAATGGAGGAGGAACAGCCTGTGACTCTCAGGTCTCCCCGCTGTGCATCACTAATGGAGGAGGAACAGCCTGTGACTCCCCAGGTCTCCCCGCTGTGCATCACTAATGGAGGAGGAACAGCCTGTGACTCTCAGGTCTCCCCGCTGTGCATCTCTAATGAAATACTAAGATGGACTTGAGACATTGGGCTGGATCCAGACCTTGTTAAGTGCATGAACTTAGTTACACCTGGGCTAAACCATGTTGATGTCAGGGGAGTCATATTTCATCTGCTGCAAACAGTATTAGAGTTGAGAGGTGATGTTTCCTATCCCAAGTGTAAATAACAGTGTGATAGTAAAGCTGGTCAGTATCTGTGTGCAGTAAGCAATTCAAAGATATATCCCTGCATGCAAAGAACACTATTAACTTGACTCCCCCTGAAATCAACATGGTTTAGCCCAGGTGCTGCAATCCAGTCCAGTGCTGCAATCCAGTCCAGTGCTGCAATCCAGTCCAGTGCTGCAATCCAGTCCAGTGCTGCAATCCAGTCCAGTGCTGCAATCCAGTCCAGTGCTGCAATCCAGTCCAGTGCTGCAATCCAGTCCAGTGCTGCAATCCAGTCCAGTGCTGCAATCCAGTCCAGTGCTGCAATCCAGTCCAGTGCTGCAATCCAGTCCAGTGCTGCAATCCAGTCCAGTGCTGCAATCCAGTCCAGTGCTGCAATCCAGTCCAGTGCTGCAATCCAGTCCAGTGCTGCAATCCAGTCCAGTGCTGCAATCCAGTCCAGTGCTGCAATCCAGTCCAGTGCTGCAATCCAGTCCAGTGCTGCAATCCAGTCCAGTGCTGCAATCCAGTCCAGTGCTGCAATCCAGTCCAGTGCTGCAATCCAGTCCAGTGCTGCAATCCAGTCCAGTGCTGCAATCCAGTCCAGTGCTGCAATCCAGTCCAGTGCTGCAATCCAGTCCAGTGCTGCAATCCAGTCCAGTGCTGCAATCCAGTCCAGTGCTGCAATCCAGTCCAGTGCTGCAATCCAGTCCAGTGCTGCAATCCAGTCCAGTGCTGCAATCCAGTCCAGTGCTGCAATCCAGTCCAGTGCTGCAATCCAGTCCAGTGCTGCAATCCAGTCCAGTGCTGCAATCCAGTCCAGTGCTGCAATCCAGTCCAGTGCTGCAATCCAGTCCAGTGCTGCAATCCAGTCCAGTGCTGCAATCCAGTCCAGTGCTGCAATCCAGTCCAGTGCTGCAATCCAGTCCAGTGCTGCAATCCAGTCCAGTGCTGCAATCCAGTCCAGTGCTGCAATCCAGTCCAGTGCTGCAATCCAGTCCAGTGCTGCAATCCAGTCCAGTGCTGCAATCCAGTCCAGTGCTGCAATCCAGTCCAGTGCTGCAATCCAGTCCAGTGCTGCAATCCAGTCCAGTGCTGCAATCCAGTCCAGTGCTGCAATCCAGTCCAGTGCTGCAATCCAGTCCAGTGCTGCAATCCAGTCCAGTGCTGCAATCCAGTCCAGTGCTGCAATCCAGTCCAGTGCTGCAATCCAGTCCAGTGCTGCAATCCAGTCCAGTGCTGCAATCCAGTCCAGTGCTGCAATCCAGTCCAGTGCTGCAATCCAGTCCAGTGCTGCAATCCAGTCCAGTGCTGCAATCCAGTCCAGTGCTGCAATCCAGTCCAGTGCTGCAATCCAGTCCAGTGCTGCAATCCAGTCCAGTGCTGCAATCCAGTCCAGTGCTGCAATCCAGTCCAGTGCTGCAATCCAGTCCAGTGCTGCAATCCAGTCCAGTGCTGCAATCCAGTCCAGTGCGGCAACCCAGTCCAGTGCGGCAACCCAGTCCAGTGCTGCAACTCAGTCCAGTGCTGCCATCCAGTCCAGTCTACACATCTCAACCTGCAGTAGACATCCATATTGCCAGTCTTCCCTACCGCTACCATACCCGCGGTTGTATTCATATGAGACTCTTCCTAAGTGATGCCAGTACCCCTGCTTCGCTACATGTGAGGAAACTACATGCAGAGACCCTACTTGAAGCCAGCTCACTTTGTCTTCAGCCCGTCTCACGCCCCTCCCCTCCGACCCGGGAGCAACCAAGAAGTTCCCAGATCCGTGATAACATGCATGTTACATAAATTGGGGTAGATCCAGAACTCCGCTTGCAATCCGTTTACTAGCGTAGCGTATTTACACGTGCGTCCCTTCTATACACTCCACTAGGCACACTCCTTGAATCTACGTACTTTGATCGATTTCCGCTTTTCAAACCCTACCTTAACTTTTGGCCACGTAATCGCTATCGTCCGCACATGTACGGATGGTCAGCACGGACTTATGCAGCTAAGCACGCCCATACTGTACACTTTAAATGAAAACCCCCACCTATATTGCGGATTTTAGACGTACTTTTGTCTCACGTAAAATTGGCACGCCCACATGTACGAATTTACGCAACTATGTGAATGGCCAATATGCTCAAAGTTACGTTACGTAGCATATACATACAAAATCGCAATTTTACGTGTCTGCCAGGTGTAAATTCGCACAGAAGCATTGTTCTGGATCTGGGCCATTGTCGTTTTTACACCTTGTGCTTAATATTAAGGAATATACAAAAATATCTTCCCTTAGTTTTATAGTATTAGTCATTTTTTTCTACAGCATTATGCCCACAGTGTTTTTTTTATTTTTGCTGTGATTTTAGACAGAAGACAAAATGGTTAGTAAAGACCACAGTTCTTCCCTTAATGTTAAGGTCTGCCAAATGTAATTTAGGATGCATTTACTTCATGTTGATACAAGGAACAAAAGACAGGTTTGATGCTCCATACAAACATAATTCATAAAAAGGAGGTTTAGTTAACAATAAAGCTATATTGGGTTAAGCTTACCTGCCCAGCGTCAAGGCATCTCCCGTAGGTGAGTGCCTATCAATTTACTATATGTGTATTAAAATTATGAATTGGGAATCTATGAATACAAAGACATACTAGAAATAATCTCAAAATAATGTATGGAATAAACATAAATTATTTTCTAAATGAAACTAAGGCAAATACTAACTGATATAAACACATGGCATACTTATGCCTCTATAATGAATACACAATGTATTTCTCACTTGAATACCATCCCAAGGTAAATTGGAGAAAAAAAAAACATGCAAGAATATGAATAGGGAATAACCTCAAAATGAAATCTGTCAGAGTAATTATTGTGTGGTCCATCAAACAGCACTACTTTTTGTCCTCTGATCCATGACAAGTCCAATTTCATTATATAAGCAGCCTTCAGCTTTCCCCTAAATGGCCATCAAATGCATTTCAGAGCTTTACAGTATCCTTGAAGTCATTTACCTAACAATGTTAGCTGTACTAAGTAAAAGTGCACCTTGGTAAAGGTTAAATATGGGGATATACTTATTCCAAAAGACTTAAACCACAGTATATTAAAACATGTTTTGCAAGTTTTAATTCTCTATTAATATTTTCAGATCAAAAGTGTATCAGATAAAATACAAAATAAAAATAACAAAAATTATTTGGTCTAAATATTTATTACAATAATTACTTGCAAAGCAGGCATTGCAAACACACACAAATACATAAAAAAAAAATATATCAAAATTAAAATACCCAACTATAGAGATGAAAAAAAATTGGTGCCAGGACTTATATAGCTACTCACAAACAGCTCTTCATGCTCACCAGTTCTGGTTGATTGACAATGAAGTTGGGTTTCAAGGAATAAAATATTGGTATCTTTCATGTATCTAAGGTTCAACTACCAAAGCCTACAGAGAACAGAAAGTCAAGGGGCCAGATTTAGTAAAGGTGAGATTGTCAAAATCGCCAGTGTTTGTGTTTTTTTACTGGTGATTTTGAAATCTCAGATTTACTAATGTAATCTTGGCCATAAAATCGCCAGAGATAGTTACATTTCAAACTCGGCGTCGTTCTACTTTCTCTGACGATTATTCCCATTCTGCACAAACAAATCTCAGATTTACTAAGGGGCAAGTTTCAAATTCACTGTAAAATAGGTGTAAAATCTATAAGCCCTGTAATGAGCCGTGTCATTCGCCGGAGGGATACCAAGGAGTGAGGACCAGCCCGGAGGACAAGCCACATGAAGAAGATCCTGCTGGACTACAATCAAGCCTTCAGAACTGTGAGTAAAAATAATCTTGATACATTTGTAAAACATTTATTGAAAAAGGAAACTTTTTAAACTGTTTGGTCAACAAGTGGCAACATATATGTATAATCAACATGCAGGGGGGACATATATAAATATTTATACAGCAGAGGGGGAAATTTTATTTACTTATTAAACACAAGGGGTCATTTTATATATTATACTGTCTATGGATGGAGGAACATGTATGTTTAATGTATTCATGATGGAGGGGACAGTGTGCATTTTTATTCTGGACAGAGAGGACAGTATGTACTTTTATTCATCACAGAGGGGACAGTGTTTATTTTAATTCATGATGGAGGGGACAGTGTGTATTTTTATTCTGGATAGAGGGGACAGTGTTTATATTTATTCAAGATGGAGGGGACAGTGTTTATATTTATCCAGGATGGAGGGGACAGTTAATTAATTCAAATCAAATCTACGGAGGGGACAGTTCAGATTTTTGTAAAAAGGGGCAATGTATGTGGTTTAATGTGATCGGTGCACATTGTGTCTGCATGCAGCATGCCACTTATATCGCCAAATATTGCTGTAGTTTTAAAATCGACAGGGAAAACTCACCCCTTAGTAAATTCAGGAATGACAAAAGAGCACTGCTAAAATACAGCGATATTCATTAATTTTTTGGGGGAGATTTCATCCTTTAGTAAATCTGACCCTAGGGGCCTCATTTACTAAAGTCGTTTTTGGCTGGCGATTATGAATTGTCCGTCATCGACGCGATTTTGCCGGAATAAAAAAAAATAAAAATTGCTGCATTCTCTAAGGGGCGCTTTTCTTAGGCGATTTTTAATTGCCATCAATAAGCGTTGCTTTAGAAAAGCACAAGCACAGTGATTTGCCCTTTAAAAATTTGCTGTAACTTTGTGTAATAAAAACAAGAAAAAGCCAAGCGCAGCATGGTTGAAAGGCTTAGCCATGCTGTGCTGATAGAACTACAAGGCTCAGCATTGCTGAGCCTTGTAATAATATCAACATCAGCATGGTAAGCCTTCTAATAATGCTGCAATGTGTGTGGTGTAAAAAAAAAAAACATACAGTCACATATAAACACAATGCACATAAATTATAATATATGCCATACAGTAAAACGCAATAAAAATGCATAATATGTCCCCCAATAATATAATAAAAATACAGGTGGCCACTCTGTAATGTTAAAAACCTCTTATGTGTCAAATAGGGCCTGATCCAGAATAGCGTAAGATTGGCTTTCGAGCCGATCTGCGCATGCACCGGGCAGATGCCGTAGCAGCACCGTAGGGGCGCTGGAGGGGACGTCCTCCAGCGTCCCTACGTTAAAGTTAGTGCAGGTGGGCGGGGGGAGGTAGGTAAATGAGGGTAGGAGGACGGGCTAAGTGGCCATATGCTCCTGTTCGAGCGTATGGCCCCTTCCTTACGCCGGCTGAAGTTAGGGTAGCCTTCAGCCGGCGTAAGGAAGGGGCCATATGCCCACACAGGGGGAGTGCCAGGTTAAGTGAACGCCGATACGCTGTGCTTTAGTAAGCACAGTGCATCGGCGTACCTCTGGATCAGTCCCATAGTCTTCAATAAAGAATAAAGAAATATTTAATACTCACCGTTAAAATGTCCTCCATCTTGGGAAGACGTGCTTGTATTTTCTTCTTTCATTCCTTCCTTTCTTCTCTTGCAGAATGAAGATTCTTGTCACCTTGATGGAAGATCTGGGTCCGGAGCAGCTGTAGACGTCCCAAACCTTCCTCTTCTTCTGCGCCGCTACTAATGACTATACGGTCTCTAATCTATTGCATAGCTTAAGGTCACTAACACAAATTTTTCCAAGAAAGTCAGATAATCAGTTCTACAGATGTATTCATTATATTTTCTAAGATGAATACATTTTTGTGTTTAGTTATACTACACAACAGTTTTTTCATTCTCTGTTCAGGAAGCTCTTTC
>WWET01003938.1:10530-22613 GCA_011038615.1 Limnodynastes dumerilii | reverse complement strand
TTTATAAGACGCCACAAGGTGTCCGCAGCGCCGTACAAAATACAACAAAATACAGTACAGACATACAGGGTAGGGATGGACAGCATAGTATATATTAAATAAAATATGACTATAAAAATATCACAGAAAAACAATAAAGTGAAGCAAGGACAGAATGCAAGGCAAAATGCAAGGTGTCAAGCTTGGAAGATCAGTTAGCAGAGGATAGAGCGCAGTGAGAGGTTGAGAGCCACCAGGTGGGGATTGGGTAAAGGGTAGCAGAGGGAGACAAGAGGGTACGAGGAGGTAAGGTAGTGATGGAGGAAGGAACAACACTAGGATGGAGGGCCCTGCTCACGTGAGCTAACACACTATGTGGGAGGGAACTTACAGAAGACATAAGGAGAGGGAAGGAAGTGGACTGCTGGTGTGAGCGGAGGGGGAAGGAAAGGAGGGGAGGAGAGTGGGAAGGAAGGGATGGGATAGATGAAGGATGCAGTGTGAAAGTTAAGTGGAGGTGTGGTAGATTAGCCTGAATAGGTGCGTTTTGAGTAAACGCTTGAAGACCTGCAATGTGGGGAGAGATGGAGAAGAAAGGTACACACTATGGGGGAGGGAACTTACAGAAGACATAAGGAGAGGGAAGGAAGTGGACTGCTGGTGTGAGCGGAGGAGAGTGGGAAGGAAGAGAAGGGATAGATGAAGGATGCAGTGTGAAAGTTAAGTGGAGGTGTGGTAGATTAGCCTGAATAGGTGCGTTTTGAGTAAACGCTTGAAGACCTGCAATGTGGGGAGAGATGGACTGAAGAAGGAAGGTCATTTCAGTGCAGAGGTGCAGCACGGGAGAAGTCCTGGATATGGGCGTGAGATGTGGTGATCAGTAAAGAGGTCAGACAGCGTTGGTTAGCAGAATGGAGAGTGTGGGAAGGGGTGTGCATGTTGATGAGGGAACAGAGGTAGGGAGCAGTGGATGAGGAGATGGCCTTAAAAGTGAGGGTAAGGAGTTTAAAGAGAGGTCTGAAGTAAACAGGAAGCCAGTGGAGGGTTTGACATAAAGGAGAGGCCGAGGTAGAGCGGCGTGAGAGGAAGATGAGCCTGGTAGCAGCATTGAGTATAGATTGAAGGGGGGTAAGATGCTGAGCGGGAGACCTATGAGGAGGAGGATACAGTAGTCGAGGCGTGATATAACTAAAGAGTGGATAAGGGTTTTAGTAGCTTCATTGTTGAGGAAGGGACAGATGAGTGCAATGTTGAGTAGGTGGAAATGACAAGAATGAGAGAGGACATGGAGGTGTGGTATAAAGGAAAGTGAGGAGTCAAGGATGATACCTAGGCAGCAAACTTGAGGGGATGAGGAGACAGAGGTATCACCAATGGTTAACGTGATGGAGGGCGGGGAGAAAATCCTAGGGGGAGGAAAAACAATAATTTTGTTTTGTCCATATTCAGCTTGAGGAAGTGTATGGCCATCCATGTGGATAGAGATGCAAGGAAATCTTAGACAGAATAGAGGGATTGAGGTCAGGGGAAGAGAGGTAGATTTGAGTGTCATCAGCATAGAGGTGGTAGTTGAAACCAAAGGTGCTGATGAGGTTACCCAATGAGGAGGTATAGAGGGAGAAGAGGAGCGGGCCAAGGACCGAGCCCTGGGGGACACCAACAGGGAGCGGAGAGGGATGGGAAGATGAGCTTGGGGTGGAAACAGAGAAGGTGCGGTCAGAGAGCTAGGAGGAGAACCAGAAGAGAGCAGTGTCAGTGAGACCAAAAGAGCAGAGGGTTTGAAGAAGAAGAGGATGATCAACGTTGTTAAAACCGGAAACCAGATTGGAGGGGGTCCAGGAGAAAGTTGTCAGTAAGGTAGCTGATGAGACATTGGTAGACTAAGCGCTCAAGGAGTTTTGAGGCAAAGGGGAGAATGGATATAAGCCGGTAGCTGGAGGGGGATGTAGGGTCCAGATTATGTTTTTTGAGAATGGGAGAGACAAGAGCATGCTTAAAAGAGGAAGGATTGAGGTGGTTGAGGCCAATACAGTAGAACAATTTAAACATGCTTGGGATAAATATAAGGGTATCCTAAATTGTAAACCAAATTGAGGGTAAATAGGGTCTAGGGTCAGTATAGTTTTCAATAAACAAATGGGCAAACTAGATAGGCCATTTGGCTCTTATCTGCCGTCACTTTCTATGTTTCTATGTAAGGATACCAGATGAGAGGGAAAGGTTGAAAAGGTGGGCTAAATGGGAGCAGGCAGTAGGAGAGAGGTGTTTGAGAAGGTGTGAAGGAGTAGGGTCCATAGGCTAGGTTGAGGGTGGTGAGGATATTAATAGGGAGTGAATTTCATCACTTGTCGTAAGGATGGAAAGAAGAAAACTCATGATGATTGAATAGAAGGGGTGGTGTAGAATTGGGGAGAGATGGGGGAAGCAGAGTGGAGATGTCATTTCTGAAAGAATTTTGGATGAGAAGTAGGGGGCAATGTTGGAAGCAGAGATAGGGGGTGGGATGGAAGATGTGGGAGAGGAGAGGAGAGTGTTAAAGGTGGTAAAGAGGCGACGGGGGTTGGATGCTTGGGAGATGATGAGAGATTTGAAGAAAATTTGCTTGGCTTGGGCAAGGGCAGAGCAGTAAGAGGAAAGGATGAATTTAAAGTTGAGGAAGTCAGCAAGGGAGCGTGATTCGGGCCACAGGCGCTCAGCGGTGCGGGAGCATTGTTTTAGGAAGTGCGTGATCTGAGAGTGCCATGGCTGGGGGTTAGAGTGGCGAAGGGAAACGGAGGAATGGGACAGGCAGAGTGAAGGGCAGAGGAGAGGGTGGTATTGTAGAGGGAGGCAGCTTGGTTTGGGAGAGGTTTGGGGGAGAGGAGGTGGTCAAGGGAGGAGGAAAAGGCAGAGAAGGCGAGGATATCGAGGGTGCTGATATTCTGTCTGGTAAGAATGGGTTTGGGGGGAGGGGAGGCAGGAGAGGAGAGGGAGGATGAGGAAATAGAAAGCAGTTTAGAGGTGCTGGAGTGGGAGGGGAGAAGGAGAGACTTCCATAGGCCAGAGCAGCGGGTGAGGTGGTGTCAGTGGGGGAGAGCCCTGTTTCAGTGAGAGCTAGGAGGTTAAAGGAGTTAGAAATGAACAGATCATTTATGGCTGGGAGCTTGTTACAGATGGATCTTGCGTTCCAGAGAGTGCAGGAGAAGGGGAGGGTGGGGAGAGTGGAAATGAGGTTGACAGGGTTGGATGAGCATGGAGGAGGAAAAGGATTAGGGTGAGGGCGAGGGCAGGGGGTTAAGATGGGAATGGGACAGGGAGCTAGTGAGGGAGTGATAAAGGGTGCAGGGTTAAGAATATGTGAGTTGCAAGTCATGTGGGGGGATGAGTGAGGATGTCAAACAGAAAGGTGATAGATGTGGAGGGCACCTGGGCAGTGAGATATGGTGATGTCAGTCAGAGTATAAATACAATAGGAGTGGTAGGTAAATTAATATAAAAAAATAGGAATCATACAGTAATAACAATAACAAAAATTCCAATAAAATCCCGCTCAGCCGGCGTAAGGAAGGGGCCACACGCTCGCACAGGAGCGTATGGCCGCCTAGCCCGCCCTCCCACCCTCATTAAGCTATCTCCCCCCACCCACCTACACTAATCTGAACGTAGGGACACTGGAGGGGACGTCCCCCAGCGTCCCTACGTTCAGGTTAGTGTAGGTGGGTGGGGGGCGCTGCTACAGATGCCCAATCCACGATCGGGTGTTGCCGTAGCAACGCCGGCCAACATCTGCCCAGTGCATGCGCAGATCGGCTTTTCAGCCAATCTTACGCTTACACCCGCCGTCCTAGCGACGGCGGGCGTAGGTCTGGATCAGGCCCTCTGTCACCATTTGTAAGTACCAAATCTAAGATGGCCTCTTTGCGAGTGGGCTCGCTCACCAGTTAATTAAGGGACACTCCCTTTAATGAATTTAAAATGTCCTCACTTCTAGTGGAGCTTGCTGAAGACTCATCCCAGTTTACATCAGGTAGATTAAAATCTCCCATGATTATTACCTCCCCTTTTAATGCCATTTTAGCAATGTCTTGCAATAGGACATTGTACATTTCCTCCACTAGCCCTGGTGGCCTATATATCACTCCAGTATGAAGAGTAACCCCCTGGGTTTATATGGTTACACAAAGTGCCTCAGCTTTTTCTCCAATATTCCCTATTAAAGTTGAATTTAACTCTTTCTTAACATACATTAATACACCTCCTCCAATTTTTCCTACTCTATCTTTCTTAAATTAATTATAACCCAGTATAGCTAGGTCCTAGTCATGATTTTCATTGCATCATGATTCCGTGATTCCCACAATATCAAGATTATCCCTTGATACTATTGCTATTAGTTCAGGAATTTTATTTCCTAAGCTACTAGCATTTGCACACATTTCTCTGAGAGGTTTCATTATGAATCTTTTATTCTTCTGTTTATTACTAGATATGTTTACATTGCTATTTCTGTTTTCTTTTCCACTAGTTGCTGTGGCTATGCTATCTGTCATTATTGAGTGGTTACATAACAATTGTTGGTTGGGGGAGCAGCTATTTTTATTATTTATATCACTGCCTCCCTCTCCTAGTTTAAATGCTTTCTAATAACGCATTTAAACTGTCCCCACAGATGATTGGTGCAAGCCATCCTTTTTATGCAAGTTTCTGTTTTGCCAGATGGCATGCCTATGTTTTATGAACCCAAATCATTCCTCATGACACCACTTCCTAAGCCACAGATTAAAATCACTAATGCACATCATTCTACCTACTTAAAATCTATGTATTGGCAGCACTTCAATAAAAGTAAGAGTATTTGCCATTTGCTTAAGAGCAGTTCACAACTTTCTAAATTCATCTTTAACAGCCAAAACTCCAGCATTGGCCAAGTCATTTGTCCCAAGGGGATTAATGACATAAACCTCCTTTTCCTTGCTTGCTGTCTTTAGAATATTTAAAATGTGCTTTATGTCCCGTGGAGCTATAGCTCTGGGCAAACACTTCACCTGGTTCCTAATTTCAGAACCTCTTTCCAACTGAATACCCCTAACAATAGAATCCCCCACAAGAAGTGGCATCCTTCTCAGAGATTCTGTTTTCCTTCCATGAGGTTCCCTCTATACCTCATGCGCTACATTACCTGTTGTAATACACTCCAGCCCTCCAAGTGCTGCATATGAGTTTTGAAAGGGAATCCTTCATCATAGTCCACCCAGTACGCCTCCTGGGAACTCTCTGAGGCAATGGTGGCATCAAAGAAACAGACATCCTGCATATCACATATCTCACTATGCATTCTAGCTATCTCATCCCGCAAAAAATAAATTTTCTGACAGATTGGACAAAACACGAGTTTCCAAATTGTTTCATGCAAAACTAAAACATCAAAACCACTGCAATGCACAAGATCAGACTAGAAGGTTAATTCTAATTAAAATCAGCAAACCTCACTATGATAACAATTCACACAAATAATTTAATTTGGCCCAAATCAAGCCCTAATACAGTTCAAACGCCAGTTACAACTCCTAGATGATTGCCAAATCAATGCCAAGACAAGCATGCAGGTTACACCTTTTATGATTTGTGTATCAACGTACATAAATTACCTATCTCTGAGCCATCCAACTCATTACTGACAAGAGCACTGTTCCTTTTAAGTGAGAATTTTCTTAGTCCTTAGAGCTGAAAGTGTCAGCTGCTGTTGAACCAGATCAGACATCTGAGATGTTTGTGGCTGTTGCCCCTTAGATAAACAGCCTGCACATGATGTACAATGGGTATCGTCTGGCAATTATTTGTCACAATAAGCACATCTTGTCACAGCTATTTTCTTAACCTTTGGCCTAACATCCAAGGAAACTATACATGATTCAGATCTAAGAAAATAAACAAAGGATAAGTAGCTAAGAACTGCAACTAAAATTTAAGCAGATAAAAATGAACAGGGATTTTACTGCCCCAGGGCTTACCCAGACTTTCTCCTCCACATTCATGGTGAGGTTTCACAGCAGGAAACTGGACATGAAGCACAGTTGCCGGTAAAACAGCCCAGAATGAAAGTACATGGGGCTCATAGGCGTATCTATAATGGGTGCAGGGTGTGCAGTGCACACGGGCCCCTCAGAATAGGGGTCCCTGTGGCATGCATTCTGCACCCTTGGTTGGCAGGGGAAGGAGGGCCATTCAGAATCTATTTCTTTCCTCTAAGATCTTCCAGAGGGAAGAAATAGATGCCAAATGAGTCCCCCTTCCCCTGCGGTGCAACTGTCCCAATTTGTGGGCTGAAAATGGGGTGGAGCCTAATGGCGCTGGAAGCCCTGCCCCTTTTCAGCCTGCGAATCGGGACAGACAGTCTTGTCTCAGGTAAGGGGGGGCCCATGTGCAAATCCTGCTCAAGGGCCTCCTCACTTTTTAAAATGCCCCTGATGGGGCCTTTTATGCGCATCCTCCTCTTAAGCATTTCTGGTACTGCACTGTAGCACAGTTTCCCCAGGATTAACCTGGGCTACATCAAAATGGCAGCAGTCACTTCCTCTAGTGACCTGCTGTTTAGTGACGTAATTTCCACCCGCCATCGAACACGCTGGGGCGCTTCTCGAGGGGAGAGGAATGCGCCAACGGGGAAAGCTTACAACACCACGCGGAACAATGCTGTCACAAATACACAGGTAAGCCCTGAACTCCCTGACTCCCTAGAACTCCAAGCAGAAAAAAGAAGACATTAAGTACCGGGTAGGGTGGTCTAATATAGGTCAGGTGTCTTATTTTTTTCTCCTGTGGAGCTGCAAGTAGGAGGGAATTAACCCATTATTTCAGTGCTGCCATGGGAAGGATCAGGAAACCTACTTTAATGCTGGCTTCTTTTCCAGTGTGAGGGAGTGTATACAGGTGAAACTCGAAAAATTAGAATAATGTGCAAAAGTTCATTTATTTCAGTAATTCAGCTTAAAAGGTGAAACTAATATATTATATAGACTCATTATATGCAAAGTGAGATATTTCAAGCCTTTCTTTGGTTTAATTTTGTTGATTATGGCTCACATCTTATAAAAACCCCAAAATCTAAATCTCACAAAATTAGAATAATGTAACAAGGTTCAATATTGTAGGCTCAAAGGGCCTGATACAGAACAACGCCCACCGTCGCTAGGACGGCGGGCGTAAGCTTAAGATCGACTTTTGAGCTCGTGGATCGGGCGTCCGTAGCAGCGCCATAGGGACACTGGAGGGGATGTCCCCCAGCGTCCCTACGCTCAGGTTAGTGTAGGTGGGTGGGGGGAGATAGTTAAATGAGGGTGGGTGGGCAGTCTAGGCGGCCATACGCTCCTGTGCGAGCCGGCGTAAGGAAGGGGCCATATGCCCACACAGGGGGAGTGTTGGAGTAAGTGAACGCCGATACGCTGTGCTTTAGTAAGCACAGCGCATCGGCGTAGTTCAGGATCAGGCCCTATGGGCCTGATCCAGAGCTACGGCCGCCGTCGCTAGTACGGNAAAACACCTGCAAAGGGTTCCTGAGCCTTTAAATGGTCTCTCAGTCTGGATCAGTAGAATTCACAATCATGGGGAAGACTGCTGACCTGACAGTTGTGCAGAAAAGCATCATTGACACCATTCACAAGGAGGGAAAGCCTCAAAAGGATATTGCAAAAGAAGTTGGATTTTCTCAAAGTGCTGTATCAAAGCACATTAATAGAAAATTAAGCGGAAGGGCAAATTGTGGAAGTAAAAGGTGCACAAGCAGCAGGGATGACTGCAGCCTGGAGAGGATTGTCAGGAAAAGGCCATTCAAAAGTGTGGGGGAGTTGCACACACACAGACGGATCCTGGACATGGGCTTCAAATGTCGTATTCCTCTTGTCAAGCCGCTTCTGAACAACAAACAATGTCAGAAGCGTCTTACCTGAGCTAAAGAAAGAACTGGTCTGTTGCTCAGTGGTCCAAAGTCCTCTTTTCTGAAGAGAGCAAATTTTGCATCTCATTTGGAAACCAAGGTCCCAGAGTCTGGAGGAAGAATAAGGAGGCACCCAATCCCAGATGCTTGAAGTCCAGTGTGAAGTTTCCACAGTCTGTGTTGATTTGGGGGGCCATGTCATCTGCTGTTGTTGGTCCACTGTGCTTTATTAAGTCCAGAGTCAATGCAGCCATCTACCAGGACATTTTAGAGCACTTCATGCTTCTTTCAGCACTTCATGCTTTATTCAGCAGACAAGATTTATGGAGATGGTGACTTCATTTTCCCACAGGACTTTGCACCTGCACATACTGCCAAAAGAACCAAAACCTGGTTCAATGACCGTGGGATTATTGTGCTGGATTGGCCAGAAAACTCCCCGGACCTGAACCCCATAGAGAATCTATGGTGCATTGCCAAGAAAAAGATGAGAGACATGAGACCAAACAATGCAGAAGAGCTGAAGTCCACTATTGAAGCAACCTGGTCTTCAATAACATCTCAGCAGTTCCACAGGCTGATGGCATCCATGCCACGCCACATTGAGGCAGTAATTCATGCAAAAGGGGCCCAAACCAAGTACTGAGTACATATGCATGATTATACTTTTCAGAGGGCTGACATTTCTCTATTTAAAAACCTCTTTTTATTGATTTCATGTAATATTCAAATTTTGTGAGATTTTGATTTTGGGGTTTTTATAAGCTGCAAGCCATAATCACCAAAATTAAAACAAATAAAGGCTTGACATATCTCACTTTGCATGTAATGAGTCTATATAATATATTAGTTTCACCTTTTAAGCTGAATTACTGAAATAAATGAACTTTTGCACAATATTCAAATTTTTCGAGTTTCACCTGTATATGCCTGCAGTGGTAACACAAGCCATAAACATTTTAATAAATTAAAAGAGCTGCCAATATAAAGTTCATACATTATTCTATATATGTTTTCAATGTCATGTACATTTTCAGTTAAAAAATAAATAAATAAATAAAATGCTACAATGCCAATATAGGCAAACATTTCATTTTTTTAACCAAAAGTTTATGACTGCTCATAAAAAAATAAAGCACCAGAAATATAAAAAAGAAAACTGTATACACATACAAACTTGAACTATGGAATGCCATATGAATGATAGAAAATCTAAAAGTAGGATTAACACTTACAGCTTTTGCGGAGCTTAATTATACTATGTGACTGAGGGGAAGTGTTACAAATTCCACATTGGCAGCCAATGCCAACAAAAGAAAAGGATTGAGGAGGGGAGTGAGTGTGCTTGAAATGTACCTTTAATATGCTTGGCAGCCTGGTCAAACAAAATGAAACAGAGTCAGTATCACAGCCAAAGGAATGCAATCTAAAAATCTCCCTGTGGCACCATATGTTTTAGGTTTTAAAACAAGAAGAGAGCAGGATAGGTCTGTAGACTGTTCAGAGAGTGAATTACTTGCCAACATCAGTAGGAAAGAAAAGGATTTGCTTGAAATGAAGCCAAATAGGTATCACACCTTTCCTGGGCCTGTACTGCATCTTTAGCTTCTAGACTGCCACAGCTAAATTAAATACCCAGTATACTTAAAATAAGCACTTCAACCAGGTTAAATACATTTGGGATACTTTTAGTTCTGTATATAGACAGAGCAAATAAAGTATTCTTTGTGCTGGATTTCTTTGTTCCTTTTTCTATTTGTAGCATCTGGTAACATGTATAGATCTACAGCAATGCATCCAACTTTATTGCTGTGATTGTGATCTTTAAATTGACTGTGGTACAGTATCAGGAAGAAGTTTTGCATCAGAATATTTCCATGAAGAATATTGACTCTGTCACAAAAACCTGCTGCTTTTTTTGATCCCTCAAACAACAGTGGGAGGGGAAGGGAAGTGTGAGGAGGGGTGTATATTGTACAGCTGTTAGGTGTTACAGACACTAAAAGTGAGACTAGTGTGAAATAGGAGACGGGGTACATGGATCCACAGAGAGTCATCAGCTGCCTCCTATTTGCGGAACTGCTTGGTCTTCACATCCCGATATTTTGCTATCTGAAACCTTGGGGGGTGGCTTCTGGTGGGTAGCGGGCTCTTCTAAATATATTTTAAATGCTTTTTCTATGTGAACTTGTTTCTACTGTTGCGTAATAAATATATTTTTTTATATCTCTTGCCTTGGGACCTGGAAACTGAGAGGGGAGTGATCCCCAGTATAAAGAATATTGATGTGGGGTCAGATTAAAAATATACATGGAACTTGCTTTTACTACTGCAAGGGAGTTTCATTAGATTGTGCTTTTGTCTCTGATTTGGATACAAAGATACTTTTATCGAGGAACTTCATAACTACATAACAACAGAACTGTGAGTCAAGTTTTCCTTGTAAAATACTGTTGGAACTTCACTTCACTAACTTGAATCTAAATGGTAATGGACTGGCCCGCCGGGGAACTGATGGAATATCCAGCGTGCTCCGGTTCCTTGTCCCCTGCTACGTAGAGCTGGCTGTGCTATGCACAGCCGCCTGCAGCTCTGTTTACAAGACGCCAGCGTGACCAAAGGTCACACTGACGTCATTTTTCTGCAAAGCGCGCCGCGGAGGAGACAGCTGAAAGCAAGAAGGCATCAAAGGTAAGACCCCAATGTTATACCCCCATACGATTGCTTAGTATATACTCAAGGCTTAACATTAACTGGGTAATTACCTCTTAAGACATAAAACAAGGCTCCAGATATAAAATGATTAGTGCAGCAGGAGTCATTTAGCTCAATAAATTGCAAATTTTTATGACTCCATCGCTGTACATAACATCAAAAAGTCCATATGGCATACAATGCATGTACCTTACTACCCCTGAGTAACATCACAATGCATGTACCTTACTGCCCCTGAGTAACATCACAAACATTTTTGAGCAATTTATTGTGCTAAATGACTTCTGCTGCACTAATAATTTTATATCTGGAGCCTTGTTTTGTATCTTAAGGGGTAATTACCCAGTTAATGTTAAGCCCTGAATGTCTATTAAGCAATCATATTGGGGTATTACACCAATGGAATTGGTTACAATTTTTGTGATGATACTAAGAGGTAGTAAGTGCCTATGCTGGGAATATATATTGTGTTTAGAACATTGAATGCATAATTTATTGTGCTAAGGGATTCTTACTAAGTTTATTGTTTACAGTTGATCATTTGCTATACCTCTATATATTATGAGTAACTATGAATTGAGATTTTCTCTAGGGGACAAATACTATGCATTGAGATTTTCATTAGGGGACAAATACATGTGTGTACGACTAATACTGCCTATATGCCTTGTCTGAACAATACATACTTCTATATACCTATTTTAGTGTAGAAAATTTGCATCTGTGGTCCAAAATTGAACTGGCGGCTTTTTTGATTATATGATATTATTAGTTTATTTTGTCTATTTTAATATTCACATGTTAATAAAAGTTAATGTCTTTTAATCACATTGGGTTTGATCCTAATCTATGTCGCCTGCCGTAGTTACAGCGGGAGGATGCGTAAGATCGGCTGTTCAGCCGATCTGCGCATGCGCCGGGCAGATATTGCCTGGTGTAGTCAGGGATTTTCTTAATGGAGGATCGGGTGTCCGCAACTACAACGTAGTTGAGGGGGGCATTTCTCGCTGTAACTACGCTGTAGTTAGGGAAGGTAGGCGGGGGGAGGTAGGGAAATGAAGAAGGGAGGGCAGGGTTAGTGACTTACGATGCGGTGCCCGGCGTAATCACACTCTGTTACGCTGGCTAAAGTTAGGGTAGCCTTCAGCCGGCGTAACAGTGTGTAATTACGACAGGCACAGGGGGAGTGTCGGGGGGAGTGTATGCATCGGTGTAGGTCTGGATCAGAACCATTTACCCAAAATACTAAAATGAGCCATAAGGGAGAAGACTTCACAAATCAGAGAGTGTTTATACTTTGACAAATCAATGTCAATGACATTTACTGGTGCATATAAATGAGATTCTTCATGTGCTTAGCTTAAGTTAACTACTAATGCATAAGTACAAAGTTTGTGATGTTTTACGTACAACAATGCTTTGCTTTTATAATTATTTATGACCTGAATTGTTTGAAGATTGTTATATACAATTTTTA
>WWET01003937.1:122079-132160 GCA_011038615.1 Limnodynastes dumerilii | reverse complement strand
AAGATTTAAACTGTACAGTATGGGTATAGCTAAGCCCTAATGTACTATCCAGTGTTCTGCCTGCACTCTGCTCCCCTACATGCGGTACTTAGGATGTCAAATTTCATAAGTCAGCCTCCATTGCGGAGGAAAATGTACAGATTCTGGGCCGTATGCAGAACTCCGGCCGCAAATGCCGGAGTTTTCAGCAATGTGTTACTGCACAGGAGTAATTTTGTTATGTAATCTACATTACTTCTTGCAAGGTAGATTAGATAGATTCACGGTCTTAAAGTCTATATGATAGACTTTGAAAAAGGACCCAGCGTGGGTTTGAAACTCATCAGTGGGTGACACATTGGACCAGCGTTCTTCTCCAGGCCAACAGCGACGGTACTGAGACCACTTCACACCCGGGTTTTTCATCATCTGAAGCGGTTTTCCCCCCACCTCTGCCTTTCTATCTTCCTGGTATGAACTTTGGCCCATCTCTCATGTTCTTTTATGTGCAGGATTTTATCTAATAAATTGTTATTTTCAATTTGTTTTTTCCTCACATTCCCAAGAGGGGAAAGAAGAACCCCCAGTTCCAGCAATCCATCTATGGACACCCATATCTTATATTAGATACATTGCATTCATTTATTGCTTTATTGATACTTCCCTCTGTGGGTCTTTTCAGCGCTCTGAGGTTTCTCCTATAACTCCTGTTTTTATCCACTACTTACCTTGTTGCTGCTGCTGCTGCCTGGTCTCAGCGTCCCACGTGGATTCCGGCGCCAAGACAGGCTGTACATTTGGTCCGTGGGCGCTGCCATCTTGGGCTGAGTCACATGCCTCTGATCCTCCACTGACAGCGCTCCTGTAATTACTCTGGCCAATCAGCAAGTAAGGCGGGCTATTTAAACACTGTTCCCCTTGTTTTCTGTGTCAGAACAACTAGTCCTTCTAGTAGCCTGGTTCTCCTGCTTCAGTATCCTGATCCAGTACCTTGCATCCAGTCCGGTCCAGCAACCTTGCATCCTGTCCGGTCCAGCAACCTTGCATCCAGTCCAGTCCAGCAACCTTGCATCCAGTCCAGTCCAGCAACCCTGCATCCAGTCCGGTCCAGCAACCTTGCATCCAGTCCGGTCCAGCAATCTTGAAGTTACTCTTCTTCACCGTTCCTGTCAAGTGTTTCAAGTAGGCACAGCCAGTTCCAAGACTGTTCTCTTTGTGTGTGCTATAGTCTGCACAAATCTTCTGCGGCATTACTCCTGCTCTTGTCTAAAGACTGTTCTTGTTGAGTGTGCCAAACCGGCTCAACGTGTTCCTAGATTATCTTTTGCCCCATTGGAGGGTTTCCTTTCAAGACTGTTTATTGAGACTGTTACATTTTTTGCTTTTGTCTATCTATGCACCAGTCCTATATTAAACCAGCTAACTTCCATTTTACACCAGCTCAATTGTCTTACTCCCTGAAACCCTGAGCAGATCCCACAAATTCCTTGAACGTGACACCCCGCCTCCCTCCCGCCCTCTCCAGATAATCTAAATACCTCTCCCCCCACTTCTTCCTAAAAACGCCCTGAGGCGGCATAACGCCACCTCTATGGACAGAAATCCCTGCGTGAGGTCTTTAAAGACCACTCCTACGCTATCTACGTACCAATCTGGTACATAGATAGCGTAAATGACCTACTAAGCATGCCCAGTAGGTCATTTCGGCCAGATACACACTTAAGAAGCAGAAGCTTCTTAAGTGTGAATCAGGCCCACAGTCTCCTTAGATCCCAAATTAAGGCCAGTTCAAACATTAAAAATAGTCACACATATAGACTTTCTATCTTTTGATTTAATATTTGCAACTAGTGCCTTGGGAGCACCAGTTATACCCCTTTGCTTCAATGTTTATCATATACAAATTAAAAAAACATATATTTTGCCCTAGAAAGTGCTGAAGGTTGTTTTTTCTGTATTGAATAAAAATAGTACATAAACAGTTAACAGTGTGTATGAGCAAATTTAGCTTGTATTAAAAGCAGGAAATCAGCCCGAATGCATATGTTGTTTATTCACATTCATATTTTCCTAAATGGAATGGATCATGCAATTGAGCACATGCTGGGAAATCAATACCGGAGAAAAATCCTCTCCTCTTTTAGTGACTAGATTTCACACTAAAAATAATTACTTTGCATGTGTATCAATAAACGCATACCCGTAGACAGAATTTCTGTAATTTATGGAGCTCAGGAATGTAGAAAATAGTCTATTAAAACAGTAATTTTGCTGAAAATTGTAATTGAGTTTTTAACATTATTATTGTTAAAGGAGGACCCATGTTTTCTAAGTCCTAAAGGAAAAACTTGCATTAGCAACTGACGGAATACTTTTATGTCACTCAATATAAATTATGTAAAAAAATAAATAAGAAAAGGATAAAAAGTAAGAATTCTACAATAATAGCAGTTAGTATATGTTACATAGAGCAGGGCTTGAAGTGGTGTCAAAAATAGAAGTGGTGGCTTGGACAGTGTGAGAGGGTGTTATCAGTGGGAGAAGTAACAGTATGGTAACTGTATTCCACCCCACAAAAACACTCATTGCACTAATAAGACGTAATTTGTTATGGTAACCTCTAAATAAGTTGCTTTCACATTATCTATGGCAATATTTTGGAGAACGAGATCTGTGAGACATGCGAGAAATATCACAGGTCACTGCTTGATACCGAAATTAAGGCAAATAAAATAAAATCTTTAGCACATTCACAGAACTAAAAATTTGATTTTTGGACACAGGGATTTCTTTATTAATGTCACACACTGGCACACTTTGAATTGGGTGCTACATTTTTCTTTTGTTTTAGTTAAGCATTTCTGAAAGGAACATCCACATTATTATTATTATTATTATTATTATTATTAACAGGTTTTTATTAGTGCCCACAGATTACGTAGCGCTTCAAATATAAAAATATGTATATGTCCATATATAGTTTTACTCATAAACAGAGCCATATATATGTATGTTATTTCACATGGACTTTTTTATATATCTTTTGCAGGTGTTGGGGATACTGCAACAATTTTTATATGTATTCCTAAGTTTGTAATATTACACAAATTCAATTGTCTATTATGGTACCAATATAAATAGAGGATATATTTGGACTTTTGAGTGCTCTTTCTTTGTCTTATCCATTATGAATGTGAAAAATTCTGACCTTGTAAAACATTGTCATTGTACTGATACCTTATACCAGGGGTAGGCAACCTTAAACACACAAAGAGCCATTTTGACCCGTTTCCCCCAGAAAAGAAAACCTCGGGAGCCACAAAACCCTTTATTGCCCAGCCTTTATTTCTGCCCCTATAGTGTGCCCAGTTTTCATTATTGCCCCTTGTATGTGCCCAGCCTTTATTACTGCCCCTTTATATGTGCCCAGCCTTCATTACTGCCCTTTTATATGTGCCCAGTCTTTATTATTGCCTCTTTACTGTGCCCAGTTTTCATTAATGCCCCTTGTATGTGCCCAGCCTTTATTACTGCCCCTTTATATGTGCCCAGCCTTCATTACTGCCCTTTTATATGTGCCCAGTCTTTATTATTGCCTCTTTAGTGTGCCCAGTTTTCATTAATGCCCCTTGTATGTGCCCAGCCTTTATTACTGCCCCTTTATATGTGCCCAGCCTTCATTACTGCCCTTTTATATGTGCCCAGTCTTTATTATTGCCTCTTTAGTGTGCCCAGTTTTCATTAATGCCCCTTGTATGTGCCCAGCCTTTATTACTGCCCCTTTATATGTGCCCAGCCTTCATTACTGCCCTTTTATATGTGCCCAGTCTTTATTATTGCCTCTTTAGTGTGCCCAGTTTTCATTAATGCCCCTTGTATGTGCCCAGCCTTTATTACTGCCCCTTTATATGTGCCCAGCCTTCATTACTGCCCTTTTATATGTGCCCAGTCTTTATTATTGCCTCTTTAGTGTGCCCAGTTTTCATTAATGCCCCTTGTATGTGCCCAGCCTTTATTACTGCCCCTTTATATGTGCCCAGCCTTCATTACTGCCCTTTTATATGTGCCCAGTCTTTATTATTGCCTCTTTAGTGTGCCCAGTTTTCATTAATGCCCCTTGTATGTGCCCAGCCTTTATTACTGCCCCTTTATATGTGCCCAGCCTTCATTACTGCCCTTTTATATGTGCCCAGTCTTTATTATTGCCTCTTTAGTGTGCCCAGTTTTCATTAATGCCCCTTGTATGTGCCCAGCCTTTATTACTGCCCCTTTATATGTGCCCAGCCTTCATTACTGCCCTTTTATATGTGCCCAGTCTTTATTATTGCCTCTTTAGTGTGCCCAGTTTTCATTAATGCCCCTTGTATGTGCCCAGCCTTTATTACTGCCCCTTTATATGTGCCCAGCCTTCATTACTGCCCTTTTATATGTGCCCAGTCTTTATTATTGCCTCTTTAGTGTGCCCAGTTTTCATTAATGCCCCTTGTATGTGCCCAGCCTTTATTACTGCCCCTTTATATGTGCCCAGCCTTCATTACTGCCCTTTTATATGTGCCCAGTCTTTATTATTGCCTCTTTAGTGTGCCCAGTTTTCATAACCAGAAACAAACACAAACCATAACTTTTAAAAATAAAAGTCAGAGAATTCGTTACATACGTTTGCAGATATATGAATTCATGCCTACCAATTATTTTGTCGCACCCACATGACGCCACTTCCCAAAAAATTCCAGTGCCAATATATGATCCCAATCTGCCCCTGGCTACAGTGAGCTCATTTCCTAATGACTGCTTCTAGAGCAACAGATCTGTAAGCACATATCTCAGGATGATTCCACAAACATCACAAGTTCAGCGGTTCCTCAAAAGTCGTTACTGACACCAGATCTCTATTGAATATGGCAATTTAGAATGTAATGACCAAGAAAGCTGCTGCATGAATGGGAAGCTTGTTTAAATAAAAAAAAATGAATGACATGACAATGTTTTCTGCAAATTGCTTTAATAGTATTTGAAAATATTAATAGCTATGTACTGTATATCATCTGGAGCATATACATTGTTAGAATGTATGCACAAATGTGAAGATTCACAGTGTCAAGGATCAAAGGAAGCAGCCTATTAACTTTGATCCTTCCTATTTGAAAAGTCACTGGGTTATTTGGACTGCTTGCATATTTATTGACCACTACTGCCAATGGCTCAGCAGTTTATTCTTATAGAAGCCTGTATACTGGTACTAGTTATATGTGCACTTTGTTTTGGTGACCCTTTTGCTATACTTCTGTGTTATTATGCATATGTTCTTACCATGGGATCACTTTTGGATTTCTTCCTTGGCAAATAAAGTTTTGAACTTTTGAACTACATACAACCAGAATGGACAATTCTGGTTGTATGTGGTTCCAAAGCTCAAAATTTGTCAGCAACTGCCTGATGCTGTCATATATAGTATGCATGGATCAGAATTAATAAGGAATGTTAAAGCACTATGTTAAATCTACCTAAGTCACAAAGAAATGCGTTAGTTCATGGGGCAATGGCGGTGTTATTCATAGTGCATACAGACATAAAGATTTCAACCAATAACAAAATCTTGGACTCCACTAAAAATGTCAAATTGAGGGCAAAATCCTTTTCAGAAAAAGCAACCGCCCTGGAATTAGTTTTTAAAAGTTGTCAATTTATTTGTTTATATTTTTGTCTTAAAAGTTGAATATTAAAACTTGAATGATTCAAAAAAAGTTGTAGAAGAGTTCTTTGTAAAATCACAGACTACGAAATAGTGTCTCCAGTTTCTGTAGCATATAAATAACTGATGATAACATAAGTTTCAATTTTCAGTTTTTGTTTGGCTGTAACCTTTTCAGAACCTTTCTATCTGCTCTATATCATGATTCATACTTTTCTCTCTTTATGCTTTAGCATTCCCAGGTTACCTGCTTATGTGCTGTTTCCTCCACTATAAGTAAAGGATTTACAGTCAAGGCTGTTAAATGATTATTATATGAGGTCTATGGAGAAAACTGTGCTGCTGAATATGATTACAGGTGCATTCCCTCCTGTTTGATGACTCTTAAATATACTATGAAAGATGACTGTATTTTATTATTAGCGTTGGCCAGACGGTGCCAGCTTTTGAAATACTGCCTATTTTAAGTTATATTTACATTAGTAATCCAGCAAATGATATCCCCAGTGAAGCAGCTATTGCAAGTATCAGCAACACAAGATGAGATTGCTGCTCTCAACAGCTGGAACTCCAGTTCCAACGTCATTAAGTTAGTGTAATCCCAGCATGTGCAGGTCTGGGAATACACAAAATTGTTGGGTCCTGATAATGATTATGCCCTCACATACATCTATACATCACACTTGGCGCATCAGTAGGGCCAATTAACTGTCCCCGGAATTGAGCACAATAGTGTCCATAGCACATAAAACAAAAACACAACAGAAAGGTAATCAGCAGATATAACTTTTAATATGTGCTGTAAAATTAACCTATGTTAGTTTTAGAATAATATAAATATTCTGTTCTGTTTGATGTCACTATTATATTAGTTTAATGGATAAATGTAGTTGTCTGACTAATATGCTAGGAATAATATACTATATCCAGTAATATGGGTACAATGTGTACATGAGCAGAGGGATATATGGCAATCGTACAGTAAGGGCTTGGTTAAGTCCTTGTGCATGATTTATCATTTGCGGTAGAGCTGGTGCATAAAACTTAAGGTAATGGAAGTCCTGTACGTTTGAGATGAATTTTCTCCCCATGCACATACGAAACATAGGATCTTACTTTCAAATCTCTGCTGCCGTTGTGGATGCGTTATGCTCGCATTGGCAGTGAAATTAAGGATCCAGTTCTTTGCTTGCATCTCCACTAATAGCATGTGCATCATTAGAGAGCTTATTAGTTGTGAAACAAACAGGGTCGGCTACCTGTTAGAATGTCTATGTGGCCTACAATATGAAGGCCCCACTATAAGAATGAGAGTGAAAATTGGGGAACATTTAAGAAACATCAAAAAAGTGGTGACTACTCATAGTTTCCATTACACTTCTTAGAGAAACATCAAAGAGATCAATCCAAATTCACAGGTATAAAAATAAAAGTCGATAACCGGTGGGAGTGAGTGATTACCTAGCCGAGATGAAAGAACTACGCACTAGCCCCGATCGTAATTATACTCAGTGTAAATACAATGCACTTCCCCGGACACTCTCCTCGGTCGGCTGTAAATTCCCTGCCTTTCGCTCACAGAACCCTACCTTAAGTTTTCCTATCGTAATAACGCCATGGTCGTAACTGCATAAGCGCGCCCATACTGTATGCTTTACATGCCTCCCCCGGCTACATTCTGTAACTGCAGGGTCCATTCGTTCGTAATCACGCAAACAGCCTATTTACAACTATGGCCAACACCGAGTTACAACAGGAAGCAATCACTGGGCGCATGTGCAGTTCATATTTACAGCCGATATTACGCTTACGGCAGGCATAATTATGCCCGTGGGCATAATTCTGGATCAGGCCCTAAATGAATACACAGTCTTGATTTTTTTATTAATACTAGTCCCTAAAGGATTAAACATAGCTATGCTCTTGGGCTCTTTCCTTTTCTCTTAAGAAAGCTCTCTCTAGGATGCTTAAGAAATTGTTTACTAAGCCAATCAATAATACTACAATTATGTAATCTCCCCACCTTTAATTTAATCTAATATGCCTAATTTATCATTGATATATTTTCATCTGTCACAAAACGCAGGACTTACCAAGTCAAGAGCCGCCTGTCAGTTGCTCTCTCCAGGCTTGCCTGCTCTCTGCCTCCAGGGAACTGCCACTCTCAGTAGTGGCAGCCTTATATCTGATGTCCACCACATGTTTCCTGTGTGTTGTTGGTGCCAAACACTGCTGTCTTCCATCTGTGCACCTGCAAAACCAGCCAGCAGTAATCAACCTGATTATTCCAATCAGCAGTGCACAGTCTGCAGACTACTATTTCAGCTACTGACTTCTACTGTCTACAGATTGTTATTCCTGGTCCAATCAAGTCCTGTTCCAGTTCATGTCTCCTGGTCCAGCCCAGGTTAAGTCAAGTCCTTTTCTAATTCATGTATCATGGTCCAGCCCAGGTCAAGTCAAGTCTTTCTCTAGTATTGTCCATTCCTAGTCCAGTTCAGTCCAGGTCAAGTAAATACTTGCTCCAGTTCAGTCTTGGTCCAGTCCAGGTCAAGTCAAGTCTTGCTCCAGTCCATTTTTGGTCCAGCCCAGGTCAAGTCAAGCCTTGCTCCAGTCAAGTCCTGGTCCAGACCAGATCAAGTCAAGTTTTGTTCCAGTTCATATCCATTCCTGGTAAGGTCCATTCCAATCCTGGTCAAGTCCAGTTTAGTCAAGCTTGTCTCTTTCAACTCCAGTCCTAGTCAAGTCCAGTTCAGTCAAGCTTGCCTCATTTAATTCCAGTCCTAGTCAAGCCCAGTCCAGCCAAGCCTGCCTTCTACAGTTCAGTCAAGCCTGCCTTGTCCAGCCAAGTCAAGTCTGAATTGTCTACCTTTTACCCACTGACTCATGAGCAAGTCCTCCACAAAGTCCACATTTCCGCTACCTTGTTGAACCTTATTTTCTGCTTTATATCTCTCTGATCCAATGGTTTGACTTTTCATTTATTTGTGTTAATATTTTGTTGGTGTTTTAAATCCTAAATAGTTTTAAGCTATAGGCTCCTTATAAGCATACAGTAGCATATGCTTGTCATATGTAACAGGAATTTGCTGTCTATATATTTTGATCTCTATATATTATGATCACCACTCTTGGAATACATCCTACATTGATAACTATTTCCTGCTTGACCAATTAAGTTACTAAATGACTTTCATTCAATGATCAACCACTCATGGAAGACCTTCAGCATTGTTAATTGCTCCTCTGTTAACCAATTAACTACTGAAGATTGAAGATACCCGCCAAAAGAGAGTTTTTAAAACCCTGCTTGAGTGCATTGTTATTCAGAAACGATCACTGTTCCTGCACACATTACAGTCTTTGAAGAAGCCCTTGAAAGGATGGAATGCATAGACAACGCCTGCTAAGCTGTAAAATGTATTGCAGTGATTTCCCTAAATTTGGGAAAGGTTTAACTGAGCACAACCGTATTATAATTGGATCTTTTTTTTTTTTTTACAGTTTCTCGGTCTGTACAATATTATTCTGTATGTCACACTTTATGTTTATACTTTGATTAGTTTTATTGAGTTGTATATTAACTAAATACTTTTTGTATTCATTTATATACTGCATACTGCACGGTGGAGCATGGCTATACTTTTTCATCATACTGTATGAATAATACAACCCAAATTGCATTATCCAAATATATTTGTGAACAAACCATGGGCTTGATCCAGACAATATGCAGAAAGAATCCTGCTTTTGCTTTTCGTTTGCTTTTAATGTTTTGCATGCAGGGAAAATACTTAGCTTTAGCACATACAACTCACATGCTGCTTGTCTTAAGGTAGGGTCCAGGGCACGGATCCACCAACCGCATGTAGGAGAGCACTAGGAGTGCCCTGTTCTCCTGTGTGTGGCATTTTGGATCACAAATTATGTACACTGGCCTCTGGCGTACCTCTGGATCAGGCCCTTTATGTTTAATATGTAAATTAGAGTTAAGCTAGGAAACTTCACCTCACAATTCTAATTTACTATCCAAATTTTTTATTTGCCCTCCATTGCAGCTCAACATGGTTTTGCTCAGAGACTTGCACCTTGTTCACCCTTATTCCCAAATTCTAAATCAGTCCTAAATTAAAGATAAGTATGATAAGCATAGAGAATTTAAAAAAACACAAAAAACAAAAGAAGGGCAGGGAATTATTAACAGGTAACAAAATAGCATTATAAAAGACATTTGTAGCTTGCAATATGCATTTGACTGGAAACATTAAATTGATGTGTGGTTTAGCTGACTTATACCCCGTTCAGATTACCATGGAAAAGCCGGGGTTTTCATGAAATTGCCGGCTTTCCTGAAAACCCCGGCTTTTTCTGGCAATGTGAACGGTGAAGCCGGGTCTCTTTAGCCGGGTC
>WWET01003937.1:109972-120427 GCA_011038615.1 Limnodynastes dumerilii | reverse complement strand
AGGAATGCATCTATGTTACTTGTCAAGAGACTTGCGTACGTCCCCTTAAGCTTACATTTCTGAATCTGGTCCATTGCTCATAAGTCTGGATGGCTTGTAATACATTGTATTCGCTAAGCAAGGAAGCGTGCTATAAGAAGAGAGAGCCTGTCAGAGCAAGACTAACCACAGAACATATAATCACAACATGACTATTTAACAACTATTTCTACATGTTTACTATTTTATAGATAATGATATCCTCACCAGGGACCCGATCCTGACCCCCATACGCGTATGTGCAGAGGTTTGTAAGTCCACACGTGAGAGGGGAGTGCACTTCCCTGTCACTCCCCTCTCACATGAAGAATTTTGGACATTTATGTGTCCAAAACCCTGCCTTAAAATCTTCATAATTCCAAATGCACTTCATTCCAAGAAGAACGATATGATATGATAGGAGTACTGCTGCGGAACATCTGGCGTGCACTACCAGAAAATCATTGACTTCCACAAGATGGATGTTGGGTGACCTTAATTCTCGGCATACTTTACCCATTTACTTTTGCAATTACCGTTGTCCTTCTGCCGTCTGCGAGATCCCTCCGCCGCACCTTTACCGCTGCTCGCCGGAACAGGTGAGCAACCTATCTGTGCGGGTTAGGGTTAGGGTCAGGCTGCTGAGGAGGGAAGGTTAGGGTCAGGCTGCAGGGGAGGGAGGGTTAGGGTCAGGCTGCTGGGGAGGAAACGTTAGGGTCAGGCTGCAGGGGAGGGAGAGTTAGGGTCAGGCTGCGGTAGATGGAGGGTTAGGGTCAGGCTGCAGGGGAGGGAGGGTTAGGCTCAGGCTGCCAGGAAAGTAGGGTTAGGGTTAGGGTAGAGAGAGGGGAGGGTTAGGGTTAGAATTAGGGAAGGGACTATTTTTACTTACTACTTAGCTGAACGGAGCTTTCGGAGCTTCGTGGATTGATTGCTATGTCTCATCGAGGCATAGCAATTGAAATCCCAGTGTCAAAATAAAAATATGAATGTAAGGGCATAAAATAAGGTACGCTTCCCTTGCAAATAATATTCGCAAATGCGATCGCAATATATTTGCATTTGCGAATAGTTATGTAAATATGAGAAAAATAATGTATTGCCTGGAAACAATAGCGAGGGGATGCCACGTTGAAAGGAGCGCGGAAACGTGAACGCTCCTATTCATTGATCGAGCACGTGTGCGAGCGCTTTAACGCACGAGCAAGTATATTTTCGCGCCCTTTTTGCATTCGTATTTTTAAATGTACTTTCCACTAATATTCAGTTTGTGTGATTTATCATATGTGTAAACACTAAAAATCGCAATTGTTTAAACTTATTAAATTAACTTTTACACCTATGTATGTTGCAATATTTTAAGATTTCATACCAATCGAGCGATATTAATATTTAATATGTAATGTTTGTACTTGCCAGAATCCTTGTAATAAGGTGCGCATTTTAGTGTTAGTTGTAAAATTGTCGCTAAATGCGTTCGCAAAATATGAGCATTTATAAAATTGTTAAATATTTCTGTCACTGTAAAGGGATCAGATTTGTTTACTTTTCATTCATTGGACTGTGGGATCCCACCAATGGGATCCCAGGGATTTGGGATCTACCAATGAACAATGAGCTACTGTGATATCATAGCTCCATTGTTCTAGAGTGACTAAAAGCTGGCTCTCAAGCAGAGGTAGTTAGAGGATTTCTGGATTGAAGCCTTGAGAGTGGACAGATCTGATCCCTGGATTCACTGGTGAGAATGAAATGTATTTTTGGCTATTGTAACTGTATTTATTTGTTTTCTTGGAGTAAAACGTTTGCGAATGCTTTTGGAACACAACCTACGTCTGTATTCTCTTACCTTATTGTTAAATTGCCACATACGCATCTTTTGAACTACATTGCGTGCGCTACCATAGTTTCACATTATGTGTGAATTTATATGCGTGTTACTATTATTGTACACATATTACGCTATAGGAAGGAAAATTATTTTTACACCAGCCAGTTTGCAACTGGCTGGGGAGGAATGTCCGATTCGAAAATCGGCCATTAGGACCAGAGCCCCATACCCTTTAATTCTGCATCCGGGCCTGGATCACAAACTGCCTCTCACAGTCTGGACTCACACTCTCATCTTTCAGCCTCTTTTACATTTACAGTCAGATATCTACACATTCTAGACAAAGTGGTGTAGACAGATCACTGAAATACATTACAAGATATGAACTCTCAGTACTTCAAAAAATCCACGAAATCCCATGGTCACAGAGGAATCCAGGCACTTATCTTTACAAGATTACACAACACCCCATTCCAATTAGAGTGCAACTCAAGCTGTGGCTGCTTACGTTCTGAGGGGAAGGGGATTAAAGGACAAAGTCAAGGTATTGTAAGGACCTCCAAGCAAGAGCCCCCGATCCAGAGACGAACACGCACTGTTTCTATCAGAACATTTGTGCTAGCCCAAGGTCATGTCTAAGTTCAGGGGGCTCATCTTCTGCCACCTATTTCAGACACTTGCTTTAGGAAGGGACACTTCATACGCATTCCAAAGTGTCTGAAATTGCTGCCAATGTATTGTGCATGAGTTAAATAATTTATTAAAAGTCAAATAATGATTTGCAATTATTTTGTGATATTTACATTCAGACAGAGGCACTCACACTAATCAGAACCCCATTTACAGCCATCATTATATTGTACTACCCTGCATTTGTGCAGTATATTTGGGTATGTAGCTGCATTGTGCTAAGCTGCTTTTATTACCTACAATCCAAAGGCACTATAGTGTGTGCTTTTGGATTGCATACAGCCAGACCCACATTTACAAACATCTCTTCGGCATGCAAGATGCCTGGGTATTTGTGCTTAAATATGGATTGGGCCCACTATCAACACATATTACATAAATACCCCAAATCACCCTCACACAGTATTACAAAACCTCCCATATGTATTACCACATTGGGAGAATGAAAGGAAGCAGAGAATGCGGATAACAGGCATTGCTAATTCTGTTAAAAAGTGCTGCTGTACCACATTGCTCTATATAGCCACACTTCAGGCATTGTCTTGAATCAAACATATTTAGAACAAAGAAGTTTAAATTCCATAGGCCCAAAGCATTTATTAGTTGCACACTTTGAAAAATGACTTGTAACCACCATTATCTTATGTCTGTCTTACTAGTTCTTGCCAAGTCAGATGCAGCCGATCCTTTATCCTCACTGTAGTAGGTTGTGTCAATTTAGGAGCCCAGAGACCGTGATCAGCATCAAGGTGACTTATTGTCAACATAAAGTCCAAGTCCCAAATGCAGTAAACAAAGGCAAAGGCAAGTCCAAATGCTCTCACAGTGAAACAGCAAACCAAAGTATATACAACTTGTAGCAGGTTAGGTGTCAGGTTATAGGCAGGGGCGGATTGGGAACATAAAGTGACCCTGGAAAGAAAATCTGTAAGAGGCCACATGTGGGGTTTTATCAACTATAGACTGGAAAAAGTAAATAGGATTATAACAGAATAAAGAACCTTAATTAGAGCAGTGATAATATATAATGTGGATGGGTTATGTAGAACCAATTAAATACCAGAACAAGTGTTATATAAAAGAGTTAACAATTAAACACAACATATACTGAGTAGTGTTTCATAATACAATAAATTTATAGTGATCATTATGCAATGCAGAAAGCATCCTTGTGACCACCACTTAATGCACAGAGAATCATAGTGACCACCAAATACAGAGAGAATCCTAGTGACCACCGCCAATTGCAGAGAGCATCGTAGTGACCACCACCAAATAAAGACAGCAACCTAGTTACTGCTACCTTTTAGAGTGAGCATCCTATTGACCCCCATCCAATTCAGAGAGCAATCTAGTGACTACCAGCCACTACTGTCAACATCCAAGTTACCTTGAAACAATAAAGAACTGCTTGTGGCCATTATCCTGCCAGGAAAGTTCCCTGTAAGTTCTATGGCCAATCTGCCCCTAGTTATAGGCTCAAAGTTTCACCTGTAAACAAAAAAACGCAACAAAGGGGACCTTCAAAGCGCTAAATGTAACAATATTGCTGCCAGTCACCAAGAAAAAAAGGGGATGGTAAACAGTCCTTTGAAAGAAGATATATATAAGACAAAATAGATTTCAATATCAGAGGAACAGATGTAAATGATGAAAGCCCAAGTGTCAGGGTGAAAAACAGAAATGCAATCCTATGTAGGGACAACAACCACGGACAACAGCAAATCACTGTGCCCGTACTGTACACACTCCAACGGCAACGAGCAACGGGTAAAAAGCAAAGTCTCAGGTGAACAGAATTCACGGGCAACTGAAATTGAAAAAGGTCTCTCTTACAGTTAGATGTCCAGGTTCACGGTAGCCGCGTGTGGTTAACTCGTGGCTTCCTTACTGTGCTTGTTTTCCTAAGCGATGCCCTCCTGCTGTGTTCTTGCCTCGTTCCCAACCCGTCCTCCGGGTGGCTGGTTCAAATTTGAAACGTCTCCTCCTTGATAGTTAGATGTCCAGGTTAACGGTAGCCCGTGTGGTTAACTCGTGGCTTCCTTACTGTGCTTGTTTTCCTAAGCGATGCCCTCCTGCTGTGTTCTTGCCTCGTTCCCAACCCGTCCTCCGGGTGGCTGGTTCAAATTTGAAACGTCTCCTCCTTGATAGTTAGATGTCCAGGTTAACGGTAGCCCGTGTGGTTAACTCGTGGCTTCCTTACTGTGCTTGTTTTCCTAAGCGATGCCCTCCTGCTGTGTTCTTGCCTCGTTCCCAACCCGTCCTCCGGGTGGCTGGTTCAAATTTGAAACGTCTCCTCCTTGATAGTTAGATGTCCAGGTTAACGGTAGCCCGTGTGGTTAACTCGTGGCTTCCTTACTGTGCTTGTTTTCCTAAGCGATGCCCTCCTGCTGTGTTCTTGCCTCGTTCCCAACCCGTCCTCCGGGTGGCTGGTTCAAATTTGAAACGTCTCCTCCTTGATAGTTAGATGTCCAGGTTAACGGTAGCCCGTGTGGTTAACTCGTGGCTTCCTTACTGTGCTTGTTTTCCTAAGCGATGCCCTCCTGCTGTGTTCTTGCCTCGTTCCCAACCCGTCCTCCGGGTGGCTGGTTCAAATTTGAAACGTCTCCTCCTTGATCTCTCCGTGTGTGGGGGAGGATGGCAGGGCAGGGGAGAAACAAAATAGCAGCAGATAGTGTAATATTGTAAACACAAAGTAGCTGTTTTATTGAAAAATCCAATATACTCACAAAAGTGCAAGATAAAAAAGCATGTCTCAAACAAAGTTCCAGGGTGCAGCAGCAATAGATTCACATATTCAAGTGACCAAATTTTGATGCTAGTGACACTCAACTGGATGTGGATGATGAGAGTGATAGTCCTTAACTTATGAAATAATGCCAATACGGGTAGGACGATATGGTCGTCCTTTCTCAAGGCTCAAGAGTGTGTGACATAAGTGGGACTTAAATAGAGGTAGTATAGGGGGTTTGTCCTATTTAAAAACGTGATATATATAAAATACACATTTAAAACAAAATTTCTCATACAAATATATAAAATTCAATACATAAAAAGGATATAAAATTACAATCATCATAAAAGTGATATTTTGATAGAAAATAAACAATAAAAGCATGGGGGGAACAAGAAAAGGGGACAGATAGATACGATATGGTTAAACAAACGATCCCTAAAATCAATTATAAAAACCATTTTATCTCAAAGTCCGCATTGAGACCCGTTGGTTCCAGTGTCTCTAAATTGTAAATCCACCTCATTTCTGACTTTGCGAGGGACTCAGCTAAATTATTTTCCCTCCACTTAGGATGTATTTTTTCTATACCTAAGATTGATTTAATGGAAGATGCTGAGCACGAATGGACATTTTTAAAATGTAATGATAAATTATGATTAATGAATCCTTTTTTTATATTATTTAAATGATAAGAACATAACTCTCAAATTTAATACAAGTTCCACTAATATAGATTTTCTTGACTTGACTATTTTTGTGGAAGAAAATAAATTGATGGTAAAAAATTACATTAAACCAACGGATTCCAACTCTTTGATTAGTCGGGACAGTTGCCACCATAAAAAATGGCTTGATGGGGTACCGAAAAGCCAGTATCAAAGACTTAGACGGAACTGTACCAAATTACCAGATTTTATAGATCAGGCTAACATCATGACCAATAAATTTATTGAAAAAGGTTATAAGGAATCCACTCTAGCTAATATAGTAGAGAATTTAAAAACTGTGGATAGAAATACCCTATTGTCACCAAAAAAGATTAATAAAACTAAAAACACAGATTTTCAAATAGCATTTATGACCCAATTTAATTATAGACATAAACAATTAGAAAGGATAGTTAATAAGAACTGGTCCATATTAACACAAGACCCAGTTCTAAAAAATATCATTCCTACACGCCCCAAATTTATTTATACCAGAGCCAATAATATTGCATCCAGTATAACCCATAGTGCCCATAGAACCATAAATGATAATATTCCTAAAATAGCTACAGTAGGGTTCCACAGATGTGGATCTTGCAAGATGTGCAAGACCTTCACTAAACAAACTACAAAAACTACTGAATTCAGATCCTCCCAAACCGATCAAGTTTATCAAATAAAACAATTTATTACATGTAATAGTAAGAATGTAGTGTACCTCAGTGAATGTGAATGTGGAAAGCAATACGTGGGGAGAACCAGCCGACCACTAAAAATCAGATGGTCTGAGCATTTGATTAATATAAAAAAAGGATTCATTAATCATAATTTATCATTACATTTTAAAAATGTCCATTCGTGCTCAGCATCTTCCATTAAATCAATCTTAGGTATAGAAAAAATACATCCTAAGTGGAGGGAAAATAATTTAGCTGAGTCCCTCGCGAAGTCAGAAATGAGGTGGATTTACAATTTAGAGACACTGGAACCAACGGGCCTCAATGCGGACTTTGAGATAAAATGGTTTTTATAATTGATTTCAGGGATCGTTTGTTTAACCATATTGTATCTGTATGTCCCCTTTTCTTGTTCCCCCCATGCTTTTATTGCTCATTTTATACCAAAATATCACTTTTATGATGATTTTAATTTTATATCCCTTTTATGTACTGAAGTTTATATATGTATATGAGAAATTTTGTTTTAAATGTGTATTTTATATATATCACGTTTTTAAATAGGACACACCCCCTATATTACCTCTATTTAAGTCCCACTTATGTCACACACTCTTGAGCCTTGAGAAAGGACGACCATATCGTCCGAAACGCGTTGGCATTATTTCATAAGTTAAGGACTATCACTCTCATCATCTAAATCCAGTTGAGTGTCACTAGCGTCAAAATTTGGTCACTTGAATATGTGAATCTATTGCTGCTGCACCCTGGAACTTTGTTTGAGACATGCTTTTTTATCTTGCACTTTTGTGAGTATATTGGATTTTTCAATAAAACAGCTACTTTGTGTTTACAATATTACACTATCTGCTGCTATTTTGTTTCTCCCCTGCCCTGCCATCCTCCCCCACACACGGAGAGATCAAGGAGGAGACGTTTCAAATTTGAACCAGCCACCCGGAGGACGGGTTGGGAACGAGGCAAGAACACAGCAGGAGGGCATCGCTTAGGAAAACAAGCACAGTAAGGAAGCCACGAGTTAACCACACGCGGCTACCGTTAACCTGAACATCTAACTGTAAGAGAGACCTTTTTTCAATTTCAGTTGCCCGTGAATTCTGTTCACCTGAAACTTTGCTTTTTACCCGTAGCGCTGTGCGGTTGGAGTGTGTACAGTACGGGCACAGTGATTTGCTGTTGTCCGTGGTTGTTGTCCCTACATAGGATTGCATTTCTGTTTTTCACCCTGACACTTGGGCTTTCATCATTTACATCTGTTCCTCTGATATTTTAGCGCTATTCACCATCAAAGTTTCACCTGCCTTTGGAAGCAGCAAAACAATATTTTTTAACACAAGACACTAGGTCTGAGGGGTTTATAAGAAGTACACCCAACCTCTTGATAGGGAACTGTGGAGTTTCCCCAAGAGGTTAACCCCTTCAGGCCATGTGTCAGTTTCTTACCCTTCCACATTCACAAATTTGTACCTACTTTGTGTTAAAATATATTCAGTAGAGTTTTAAATAATTGTAAAACTACCATTCAACACTGTTAATTCCTGCTCCAGCAACCCTAACTGTGTATAACTCTTTTTATATCAATATCAGCATGTGAGTTAATCATTTAATACATGAATATATTTTACAAAGTAGTGTTCATAATTTTAATACTTTGTTCTGCTCAAATATATGCATCTGTTGGGCTTAATTAAAGTGTTTTAACTACTTCATATTTCTTTGTCATACTGTAACAACTCTCCAAAACATTTAAATATAAAACAACATTAGGACACAACTGACTAATGGGTTTACATTTGCTGCCAGCCATGGGATAGATATTTAACCTTTCTAATGGATGAATCATTTTATGTTGTTGTAGAGACTATTAACATATTACCCAGATGACAATTCAGCAGTTGTATGTATAACAATTCATTATTAGGCAGCATTAAGACATTTTGCATAGCCTGCTAGAATCAAGCTCTTTCAAAAGTCCTATATAACTGCTGGTCTTTTCTTATAGCATCCCCTAGAGCACTATGGATCAGCGGTCGTAGGGATTTCTGATCCGCACAATTGACTTAAGGCAGACTTATGGCAGCGTAAGCTACCATAAAGCCCCCACGAGAGAGGGGAATGACAGGGGATGTGCACTCCCCTCTCTCTGTCAGATGGACAGACCCCCGCACGTATGGAAAGCGTGCGGGGGTTTGGATCAGGTCCTATATGTTTGCAAATATCCACTTGTAATAACCAGTTGTAGAATATTATTAACATTATGTTATTTAAGGTTATTGAGTCAACACTCTTAATAACAGCACAAGAACAAATGCTGGCAGGCAAGATTGCAAGCAAGAGCTATAAGCTGCAAACATACCCCTCAACCCACCATGGGTGTGGTTCTCCGCTAAGAATGGCCCTTTCACATCAGGGCCGTTTTCTGCCAGCCTTATCCTAATCTTCACCATACCCCCTCCACTTCCATCTCCCTAACCTTCCCCTTCTACACTGCTTCCCCTTCCTGCAACTTAACCCTAAGACTCCCATCCCCGCAGCCTAACCCTTTTCTATGCACTATCCCCTTCCTGCAGCCTAACCTTAAGTCTCTTCTTCTACAGTACATCCCCTCCCCGCAGTCTAACCCTAAGTCTTCCTTCTAGACTGCATCCTTTTCATGCAGATTAACCCTAAGTCTCCCCTTCTACATTGGATCCTATCCCTGCAGCCTAACCATAAGTTTCCCCTTCTATGCTGGATTCCCTCCCTGCAGCCTTACCCTAAGACTACCTTTCTTTGCTGTATTGCTTCCCCACAACCTAACCCTAAGACACCCCTTCTACACTAATCTTTCCGGTCAAGTGCTGCGGCATGTCTGCAGCGTGTCTTCCGTCGGGTGTCGGAAAGCTAATGAATGGGTAAATTTCCGAAAAATAACTTTGGCATATTTACCACCATTCATTATAAAAACTTTCTAATTAGGCAGATTTTAGAAACAGAGACTTATATTAATATAATTTCCTCCTGGTAATTTATTATTAATTTTATTATTATTTACGTGTGATTTTTACACAGATTAAACTTCTATACCTTGGTTAAATGTGGGTGATAGCACACTCCTTTTAGCTTGCTGCTATATTGGATTACTTTCTTAGGAAGATATACCAATTGTATAGACACTACAACGTATTCCATTCTCTCAATTGTAACATGCTCTATATAATATTGTTATGAATACCTGAGGCTAGGTACAAAGAATGCAGAATCCAATATGAATGAAAGGGGTTTATTGCAGGTACAGATTCCAGGTAATACACAAAACACTGAACAGACATGGCAGACTAGGAAGGAACAGACGGGACTGACAAAACAGATTAAACTAACCAGGGCAATCACACACACAAGCAAACAGTGGAAACCCACAAGGGGTTAACAGAAACAGTCAGGCAGGATAAGCTAATGTCATGAATACCTGAGGCTAGGTACAAAGAATGCAGAATCCAATATGAATGAAAGGGGTTTATTGCAGGTACAGATTCCAGGTAATACACAAAACACTGAACAGACACGGCAGACTAGGAAGGAACAGACGGGACTGACAAAACAGACTAAACTAACCAGGGCAATCACACACACAAGCAAACAGCGGAAACCCACAAGGGGTTAACAGAAACAGTCAGGCAGGATAAGCAAGGTAAATACAAATGGGACTGAACAGCAAGGTGGGAGATGGAGGGAATGGAGACACAAAGGTATGAGGCAAGGTACCGGGCAAGGACAGAACTGGGGCACTCAAGAAAG
>WWET01003937.1:66207-85394 GCA_011038615.1 Limnodynastes dumerilii | reverse complement strand
AAAAATTCGCAATGCGCATGCCCAGTATGACAGGTTCCGGTCGGCGTCACGTCATGAGCGAATAGCGGGCGTATCATTAGCGTATTTTTCGCTCGGCGAGCGTATTTTTTTTACGATGGTCGGCTGGGCGCCCGTTTTACTACAGGGAGGCGGGGATAGTAAATTGTACCTTTGTATTGAGTAGCCATGTGACTATGGTTTATGGGACCTAAAGATACCTTTCCACCATGGGGAGCTGCATTGCAGCACAGCACCTGCCCTGATACTAGTTCAAATCCCAACTCAGACAGCCATTCAGCTGGTCAAACCTCTTCCTCTGGCTGCCATGTGACTATGGTTCATGGCACCTAAATATACACTTTCACCATCAGGAGGCAGAGCACCCACATTCAGTGCAGCAGGTCACTGGTTCAAATCCCAGCTCAGTTATTTAAACTTTTTCTGCAGGCCATGAATAGGTTCTGCCAACTAATTTGTATTGAGTAGCCATGTGACTATGGTTTATGGGACCTAAAGATACCTTTCCACCATGGGGAGCTGCATTGCAGCACAGCACCTGCCCTGATACTAGTTCAAATCCCAACTCAGACAGCCATTCAGCTGGTCAAACCTCTTCCTCTGGCTGCCATGTGACTATGGTTCATGGCACCTAAATATACACTTTCACCATCAGGAGGCAGAGCACCCACATTCAATGCATCAGGTTACTGGTTAAAATCTCAGCTCAGCTAGTCGACCATTTTCTGCAGGCCATGAATAGGTTCTGGCAACTACTTTGTATTGAGTAGCCATGTGACTATGGTTTATGGGACCTAAAGATACCTTTTCACCATGTGGAGCCACATATGGCATTGCAGCAGAGCACCCACTTTGGTGCAGCAAGTCACCAGTTCAAATCCCAGCTCAGCCAGCCATCCAGCTGGTCAAACCTCTTCCCTAGGCTGGCAACAGGCTTCTTTGCTGTTAGTTGCCTTGTGACTATGGTTCATGATACCTAAATATACACCTTCATCATTGGTACAACCTCACCTAGGGCCTGATCCAGACCTACGACTGCAATCGCCCGCGAACATTCGCCCGGGCGTAAAAACTTTCACACCCATAACACTCCCATTGATTGTACCTGCTTACGCCGGCTGAACCCTACCCCAAGATTTTCCAGCGTACGTGCGAATTTTCGTACCCATACGCTGGTCGTACTGGGCTTAGCACGCCCATACCGTACAATTTAAATGGCTATCCCCGCCTCTGTGTAGTAACTTGAGTGTCCAGCCTATCATCGTAAAAAACGCACGCCCCTTGAGCGAAAAAATACGCTGAAAATTCGCTCGCTGTAAGCTCATGTCCTTCGGTCGACCGGAAGTTGTCATACTGCACATGCATAGTGCGTTTTTTTTCACGAATTTTCGCTTACGATGGGCATACGCTCGCTTGCGGTCGTAGGTCTGGATCAGGCCCCTAGAGTACTGTGTTCAGTTCTGGAGGCCATGGACCGGATTCAGATTTTTAGTGGATGTGCGATGCGGACCTGCTAAAACGTACTATTCAGAGGTGCGTGTCTGAATTGGCCGTAGCAAAAAAACCCTTTAAAAAAAAAAAAAGCAGTCGGAGCCATAATAGCTCTGACCACAGGTTACCCTGTCCCTTTTTTGAAAAAAATAATTTAAAAAATTAACCCCTCCCCCCTGCTGCTACAACATAAATAAATGATACCGGCCCGACAGGGAATGCTGATGCTTGTAGAACTACAAGCATCAGCATAAACATGGATGCCAAGGCATGCTGGCACTTGGAGAACCACAAGGCCAGGGCCTGCTACGCCATAGGAATGCCCCATATAAAAAATCATAAACTATAGTGCCGGTCATATTAACGTAAAAATGGAAAAAAAAATTACAGTAAAAAATAAAATAAAAATACTTACCTGATCTGCTGGGGGTCCAGTCTAATCAAGCGGGGGTCTTGGCAAAAAAGAAAACCCCTTCTGGCACATCATTACACATGTCTTTCTCGGACATCACAAAGCTAATGACAGTTCTACTGTCACTGGGGAATATTTATAACCTTGGTTATCGTGGGAAATCTCATTTCAAACGTGAATTCCCACAAATTCTTTTTGTGGTTCTCCAAGTGCCAGCATGCCCTGGCATCCATGGGTATGCTGCTGCTTGTAATCATACAAGCATCAGCATGACCTGTTTGGCCGGTATCATTTATTTATTTATTTTTTACTAATTAACTTTTCAATTAACTTTTTTATCAGCTTCGGTGAGCTGCTCCCAGGGATGGTGTAAGCATATGGCTTGTTAAGCAGTCACCAGACAGCCCCACACGGAATATTTAAATGAGAAAATTTCTCATATAAATATCGTGGAACACCCAGTTCCACAGGCACAGTGCAGTCGTATGCGCTGTCTTTCTGTGCGCGCTCCTGATCTGAGCATGCACAGTGCTCATTTTTGCTGCACTTCTGTCTGGAAAAAAGACGCAAGCGCTGCTCTTAATCTCATATCTAAAGCTCATATCTCCAGAAAGACATAAATACATTAGAGACTGTGCAATTTTTAGAGCAACAAAAATGGTACATTTCATGTGTCACAAAACATACCAAGAAATCTAAAGGAACTAAACATGCATAGCTTGGAGCAGAGAAGGGAGAGGGGGATATGATAGCAGCTTTGAACTATATCAAGGGCTGTGACTGGCTAGAGGAGGGTGGCATTTTTCAAAAGAAGTGGTGTAATAGAACACGAGGGCATAAATATAAACTGGAGGCTCGTAGATTCAGAGGAAATGTGCTGAAAAATTACTTCACTGAAAGGGTGATAGATAAGTGGCATAGCCTCCCATCTGAGGTGGTTGAGGCTAACACAGTAGAACAGTTTAAACATGTTTGGGATAAAGAAAATAGATGGAAGCGCTAGGAGTCTATCTCCAAAAAATAACTTTAATACAGTAATACACCACAAAATAAATAAAAACAATTAAAACAAATGGATAACATCAGCTGATCATAGCTAATATAACAATATTATTTGAGATATCGGGAAATAAGTCCCCTTTTATCAGATCATATGCACAATAGTATAGCCGAGTTTTTGCTCTCTAAAAAGTGCTAGTGCATGAAACAACAGATGAAAAAGTGGGTAATTACTGAAGTAGTATACAAATAAAATCTGCACTTAGGTACAGATCCCTTACGCGTTTCGCCACAGCAGGGTTTCAACTCTCTGACGAAACCCTGCTGTGGAGAAACGCGTAAAAGTTCTGATTCTACACAGCTGATCATCTCGAGACTTACCCCCGGACCGCATGCTGTATGAGATCTTAAGCACTTGTTCATCTATATTTGCTAGACGCTTTGCAAAATATTTTCTACATAAAGTACAGCTCATGGTGAGCTATATGGATGTGACCTACTGACTTCTTATATCGGACACGTGGAACTTTTCCTCCTCTTCGCATGAGTTAATGGGCCTGATCCAGAGCTACGAAATTGTCCGATTTTGAGCGAGCATACGACCGTTTTTTGCGTATTTTCGTACGAAAATTCGCACTGCGCATGCTCAGTATGACAACTTCCGGTCGACTGGACGACATGAGCGGATAGCGGTCGTATTGTGAGCGAAGTGTTCGCTCGAGGGGCGTGCGTTCAGTATGACGATCGCCTGGGCGCTCGTTTTACTACACGGAGGCGGGGATAGCCATTTAAATTGTACAGTATGGGCGTGCTAAGCCCGTACGCTCAGCGTATTATGTGTGAAAATTCGTACGGCCGACGGTAGTACCTAGTGTAGGGTATAGCCGCCGTAAGCAGGTACTTTTCAGTGGGAGTGTCATGGGCGTGTATGTTTATACGCACGGGCGAACGTACGCATTCGCCCGTCGGACGGCACCATCGTAGCTCTGGATCAGGCCCAATGTGCGGTCACGCTCCGGATATAATCTGGACTTTGGCGATATTTTTCTCCACTATTTGTTACTGATATGCGAGACCCATCTTATTGGGGAGCCACAGTTGTGGCTACAGATACACCAGGGACAGTGTCTCTTGATAACACTTTGTTTCATCATCTACAACAGTGGTCACACGCAAGTATTATATATACCTAAGATTGTGATTATTCATTATTTGGAACATTCTTCATTGGCAGATAGTATTAATATCGTTGTTTTTGACTGTACCATCAAGTCTCTGAATCTGACCTATTGCTCTACTGTTAAGTAGATAATTGGAAAAATATTGTGTTTTATAAGACTGCCTCTGCATCTGTGATTGCTCTATGTTTTGATATCCATAATATTGGAGCTGCTCCTATGAATTTTGGATCAATACTCTTTAATCATCAGTGAAAATTTTGAATATCTATACCTAAGTGCAAATTTTATTTGTATACTACGGGCCTGATCCAGCGCTACGAAAATTCGCAACGACGGGCGAATGCGAACGTACGCTCGTCGTATCAACCTACACGCCCCTAGCACTCCCATAGTAAAGTCCTTGCTTACGGCGGCTATACCCTACACTGCGTACGACCGTCGGCCGTACGAAAATTCGCAGAGAATACGCTGAGAAAATACGCTTAGCACGCCCATACTGTACAATTTAAATGGCTATCCCCGCCTCCCTGTAGTAAAACGGGCGCCCAGCCGACCATCGTAAAAAAAATACGCTCGGCGAGCGAAAAATACGCTAACGATACGCCCGCTATTCGCTCATGACGCGCGGGCGACCGGAACCTGTCATACTGGGCATGCGCATTGCGAATTTTTTGACGAAAATTCGCTTACGATGACGGTACGCTCGCTTGCGAGCGTTGCTCTGGATCAGGCCCTACCTCAGTAATTACTCACTTTTTCATCTGTTGTTTCATGCACTAGCACTTTTTAGAGAGCAAAAACTCAGCTATACTATTGTGCATATGATCTGATAAAAGGGGACTTATTACTCGATAACTCAAATACTATTGTTATATTAGCTATGATCAGCTGATGTTATCCATTTGTTTTAATTGTTTTTTTTTATTTTGTGGTGTATTACTGTATTAAAGTAATTTTTTGGAGATAGACTCCTAGCGCTTCCATCTTTTTTCTTTATTCACATTTTAGGGTCTAGTCAACCCTTATTTAAGCAGCTGGAGTCTCCTTCCACTAAGTACAAAGGGCCTGATCCAGAGGTACGCCCGCCGTCGCTAGGATGTTGCCCGGCGTTGCTACGGCAACGCCCGATCCTGGATCGGGCGTCCGTAGCAGCGCCATAGGGACGCTGGAGGGGACGTCCTCCAGCGTCCCTACGCAAAGGTTAGTGCTGGTGGGTGGGGGGAGGTAGGTAAATGAGGGTAGGAGGGCGCGCTAAGCGGCCATACGCTCCTGTGCGAGCGTATGACCCCTTCCTTACGCCGGCTGAAATTAGGGTAGCCTTCAACTGGCGTAACCGTGTGTAACTATGCTCACACAGGGGGATTGACAGGGGGCGGCGTAAGGAAGGGGCCATACGCCCGCACAGGGGGAGTGCCAAGGTAAGTGAACGCCGATATGTTGTGCTTTAGTAATTACATCTGCATCTATATTCAATGTTTGGGATAAATAGAATGATATTCTAAATCTAAAACTAAATTGAGGGTAAATAGGGCTTAAAATGGATGACTGAATTAATTTATAAATAAATAAATAAAACATATCTAATAAAAATACAAATGTGATTTATAACAGAAGAAAAGTTACAAGTCCTTAATCACTAAAAGGAAGAAATTAATGACAAACAAAGCTGAGCTAAATATAATACATTCAACAAAGTAATATAAAGGTTATGTGTAATCTATTAATATGTAAAATAAAAACCCTGTACACTCATCATATTTATTTTATCACTAATTAATGTATTTAGGTATAATCACATTTAGAGCTCAGCACTGCATTTCAATCAGTCCTAATTTGGTCATACTCAATCAGATTGTGAGTGAATACTTTCCACATTTTACAAATTTGAACTGACAGAGCAAAGACCTTGGAGCAGATTCAGATAGGGTGCAAATGGGAGCACATTATGGCTGATCCAGAGCTGCAATTACACATGTAAAATAGGTGTCAGTGTAGTCCTGAGCAAAACCATGTTGAATTACAAAGGGAGCCAAACTGTAAAAAACATAATTAGAATTCAGTGGTGTAATTTCTTAGCTCAACTCAAATTTACAGATTAAACAAAAAGCTATTCAGCATGTGAGTTCTATGTGCAACAGTAAAGTATTTTCTCTGCATGCAAAATAATTCAAATAATTAGCCCCCCTTATACTGCAAAATGGTTTAGCTGAGCAGTACACGTGCACCTGTTTTTCCCTTACTCCCAAACTCTGGATCCGTCCCATTGTGTGTCATTGATGTGTTAAGTGAAGGTGTGCAATGTACATCTGATCCACAAGCTGACACAATGATGTCCTTTAAAGATGGAGCAGCACAGTAGCTTAGTGAGTTGAATTTGTGTCTTATAGCACGTGAGTTTGATTCCCAGACTAAGGGCCTGATGCAGACCTACGCCCGCTGTGCTAACTACGGCGGGCGTAAGCATAAGATCGCCTGAAAAGCCAATCTGCGCATGCACCGGGCAGATGTTGCACGGTGTAGCTACGGCAATGATCGGGCGTCCGTAGCAGCAGCGTAGTACCGCTGGAGGGGGCGTCCCCCAGCGTTACTACGCTGAAGTTAGTGCAGGTAAGGAGGATTTTTTTTCAACGGATTTTCCAAGTTTTAAAAATTTTAAAAGTTTTGTCATTAAAATGGTGCATGCGGGCTGCTTGTGTGTCGAGTTTGATGCATGCGTACTTCATCCGCGCTGGTTGTGATGGCACTGCTCGGCCTGTGGCGCTGCTTGGCTTGTGATTGGTCGTGTGGTCACAGATATGAACCTTCATGATCCAGGCTTCCATGCCAGAAGCCATTCCAATGGTTGGGTGGGACAAATGCGTGTATGTATATATGGATAGGGGATATGGTAAGCGTACAGTAAGGGGCTTGGGTTAAGGCCTTTTTTACAATTTCCATTTATGCACTGGCCCCACTCAAATACATTTAATGTAGGTTCCTAGGTACAGAATTTCATGCGAGGGGATTGGTCTCATCTCACTTCTACACACTTTAGGACCGCACAGCGATTCGCTAATGGGAAATCACTGCCGCTGGAGATGAAGCTCCATTTCAATTCTGGTTCCAGTTGTCATGCGCTGAACTCAGCACCAGTCCATAAATGGACCACTCCTGACCGGTTGCAGTCTACGCTGCGATGGGCTGCTTTTAGAAATAGAGACAGACGAAAGATCCTTGTTGGCTGTCTCTATTTCGAATATGCAGAATTTGTAGAATTTTTTTTTTTATGAATGGGTGAGTGTGCTTATCGGTATACTCACCAATTCATTTTCGCGGGACCCCGGAATGACTGCTGGTTGGTTAGGGTTAGGCTCTGAGGAAGGGAAGGTTAGGGTCAGGTTGTGGCAAGAGAGGGGTCTTAGGGTTAGGCTATGGAGAGAGGAGGATTAGGGTCAGGCTAGGGAGAAAGGAGGGTTAGGGGACAGGCTGCTGGGCAAGGAGGGTTAGGGTTAGGCTGCGGGGAAGGGAGGGTGAGGTTCAGGGTAATGGAAGGGGAGGGTTAGGGTTAGAATTAGGGAAACAGTTGGGGTAGTTTTTCCTCTTACCTATCTGAGCACCGCATTCGACGCTCTGGGGATCGATTGCTATGCAATCAATATCCTAGCCAGTTTGGAACTGGCTGGGAGAGAACGGCCCTATTAAAAATAAGGCCATTCGCAGCGGGGACCCACACTGTTCCTGACCAGAGGTGCAGAGCCTAATCGCAAGCCTGGGTGTTCATTAGAGCCCCTGATGGTGGTGGCACCTCTGATGGCACTGAAAATGCAAACACAGGCAAGGACCTGATACACAGGAGTACAGGAACCATGTACCAAATAACTGGGACCGAGGACTGGAGATAGGACCTGGAACAAGGGAATTAGAACACATAGAGTACACGAGGATACAATATTAGCAGAAGAAGGAAATATTTTGCTCTGACAAGAGTACAGACAGTGAGGGGTTTAAATGGAACAGGTGATGAGGGAGCCCAGTGAGGTAATAAGCAGCACCTGTATTATAATTCCTGCAGCCAAAAGTGAACACCAGGAAGTGCAGAGAACTAAAAGGAATCATGTGATCAGCAACAGGTAAACAAAGGTCATAACATGCACAGTGGATACACTGGCCCAATATCTTTAAACTTCAAATGAAACTTTTCATGTCATAGGAGGTATGCACATAACCTACCTAGAATTAAACCAATGAATAAAGTTATTTGCTTTAAGAATTGTTATTATTCTCATGACCTTTTACTATGTAAAAATGTGCATTTAAAATTAGAATTAGAATTTATTTAAAAATAAATGTGTTCAACACTTGTGTACAATAAGCAAATCAGCCAGTATTTATTCTGCTTGCAGAAACATAGGTGTTGGCAGGTTTTAAGTTTCAAGCAGATTTCAAGTTTAATTGACAATTAGGCACTTACACATATCGTCTTAGGTTTTCTCTGCCTGCCAGGAAGAGCCACATTTCTAAGTTGCCAGCTGCTGGCAGAGAGCTTTTAAAACAGTGCTAAGCACCTCAGTGCCAGCACTGTGTATGATTCCAGGGATCTAAGTGACAGCTCCAACCCTTGCAATAGCAGCCATTCCAAGTGTGCTAGGACTGCATGGTTAGACTTCTTTAGTAAGAAGCAGACACTTGGCACAGATATAGCGACTGCGCAGTATTTACAATGACGTTGACAGGACCTAAGGGCTTGTTAGTGTCATCACTGCAGAGAGAGCGCACCACTGAGGAAAGAGGAAGCAGAGACTTCAAAGCAGGTAAGAAGGTAATTTAAGAAATTAGTGTGTGTGGATGGATTGCTGGATACTTATAAGAAGGATCTGAATGCAGGCTGAACATACATAAGGAAGGGGCTGAAGCCTGGCTAGACACACAAGGAGTGGACAGAAGCCTGGCTAGATAAACAAAAGGTGGGAGCAGAAGACTAACTGGACACAAAAGTAGGGGAAAGAAGGCTGGCTAGACACACAAGGAGAGGGAAGAATGCTGGATGAACACATACAAAGGAGGCAAAAGGTTGGCTGGACACAAAAGAAGGAGGCAGAAGGCTGGCTAAATAAACAAAGAGGGGACAGAAGGCTGTCTAGATACACATAAGTAGGGCGGCAGAAGGCTGGCTGAAGACACATAAGGAGGGAGCTGAAGGATGGCTGGACACATAAGGAGGGAGCAGAAAGGCTGGCTATGCACACATGGAGGGGGAGTTTGTATGAAGAAGAAAAAGTGTGATGAAGGAGCAGTGTGATGCAAAAGGACACAGTGGGATGAATTATAATTTATATTTTGAAATGTTTGTTTTTTAAGACTTATAGACTTTAAGACTTATGCACCTCAGAAGCATAGTCATAGGACCGTATTCACAGATCCAGTGTGAGATAGGTGCGAGCACCTAACTCACGCATCCTGTCCCCCTTTTTAGGTACCTTATGACACTTGAGTGCCATAAGGCTACCTTAACAACCCGTACAATGTCTACATGGACATTGCTGATCCCCATCTTCCCCCACCCTCCAAGGCTAATCTAACTACCTCCCCACTCCCACTTTTAGCCAAACCCTCTCTGAGACAGCATTATGCTGCTTTATTTTACTTAAACTACTCCATGCGGTCTTTATAGACTGCACGGAGGCAATCTACGAACTGGTACGTAGATTGCGTAAAGAACCTACTACACATGCGTAGTAGGTCCTTTACTAAAGATATGCCCCTAAGCTGCTTCTTAGTTGTGAGTCCGTTCCATAGTGACTACGCAATCTATGTAGTACTTAAGTATGGACTTCAAGTATGTGCTTTCTTTAAAGACCACACATAGTTTTTAAGAAAAAATTAGCGTGCTAGTACAGCCTCAGGACATTTTTAAAAAGAGTGAATGAGGGGAGGTCTTTAAATGAGCCGAGGAGGGTGCGGTGAAGGAACCTCAGTGCATATTTTCCTTCTTAAGAAGAAAAATACTTCTTAATACGCATGGGAAGGTAAGGAAGCCTAAAAAGTGGTGGAGTGGTGTGGGAGGGAGTTTATACTTGTGTGGATACGCACCTTCTTAATGCATTCGGATGTGTAAATCAGGCCCATAATATTTTTAAGTTTTGGTTACATTTATATTCAAGTAAATGGGTTGGTAGGGTCCACACAATGCTATTATGTTGGCTCCTGTTGCTGGCACTGTTTATAATTAACCTGCCAGAAGCTGACAGCACTGTCTTTGTCCTCTGCTGACAGGGCGAGTGGTATGGCTGGATGCAAGAAATTAGAATACTGGGTGGCTGCAAAACAGGATGGGGAGGGGTGCAAACTGCCCCTCTCAATCCAGAGTTCTGGATAAATGTCTGCTATTTGTGGGAAAATGTTTTAATTGTCAACTGGTATTGAGCATGGGGGGTAGCTCCAGAACAACATCCGCGAGCAGATGCTGCGCCAAGTTAGGCATAGCGAAAGGGGCTGTCACGTATCAGTAACTTATCAACTTACGAAGGGGCGTGAAAGCCAAACGCCACCAGTATTTAAGCTTCGAAGGCGGGGTGAGGCATTTAAATTGTACAGTATGGGCATGCTTAGCTGCGTAGCTACGTGTGTGAAGTGTTTACGCAGCGTAAAGTTAAGGTAGGCTATGGAAAGCGTAAGCCGCCTAAAATACGTACATGAGAGGGGTGTGCCAAGAGGAGTGCATAGAGGGTACGCTAGCGTAAGAACACAGTGTAGTAAAAGCGTAGGTCTGGATCTGGTCCCATGAGTTTAGTTTAAAACATATGGCAAATTCAACTATTTTGTGTGCTGTGTAACTATTGTTAAAATATAGAATTTCTTAAGGTTCAGGGTTTTAATGACGTGATATTTGAAAAGATGACAAGCCTGCTAAATATGCTGATTTTAATTTACTAAATTACTTAAGGATGACTGTACTATTAATTATTCTGCAGATCGCTATAAAAATAAAATAGGAGCAATTTCATTAAATTGAGGCTCAATGGGTGATTACAGTGGATATGTCACTCCTAATTAACAATTTCTAGTTCAGTACAACCTAAAATACTATGTACATATCATACTAAACTAGCCACTAGTTTTATTTTATTTTTACAACCTAGAAAAATAGATGATACACTGTAACTAAGGTGTACATGATATTTGTGCACTCACATAAAACTGACAGTCATGGTATTATTTAATTACTCCATATAATCAAATTACTTTGCCTATGACATTATACAGTAAAGCAAAAGACAGTCTAGTGGTTTGCAGGCTGATAAGAAGCACACCTGTGTGTGGTGCTTAAATGGTCTGTAAGGTTTACAGCAAACATCTCTAATTTCTGCTGAGATCTCTGAGCCAGGAGGTTTTTTGGAGAGACCAAACAGACAACCATGGAGGCTAAAAGCAGTATAGGTATACTGCTGTATGCTTGCAAGCTGGACACAAGGTCTACTCACAGTAGACATGGATTGTCTAATGTATTAGCTAGGCCTAGCATTTATTTTTGTTTTCTTTTCTGTTTCCTATGTTTTGGTGGGCCAATAAAACCCACTGTCTGGCCACTGTCTAATTTAGAGCAAAGTCTCTGTCTATAGTGAGAAGACCTGTCCTTCCTACAAACATGATACAGTATCACACAGTTAAGCCTACAAAGCTTTTGATTTATCTAGAGGCCTCCTGTCTCTTAAACTTCACGTAAGAGACCCATGCTGGTTGCTTCACAAACTTTTTAGACTGCCTGACAAAAGGGTTGTCTATATGTTGACTTATAGGCTTGTTGACCTGCAGTCCTAGAATAGGTCTGATGCATGGAGCTGTCCTTCTTTCTCCATCCACAACTACATAAATCCTTGACAGCGTACCCACAAAACTGAATGGGGTCTGTAGACTGTGCTCAGAGTCCCGCGGTCGGATCCATGCTGTTTCTTGAATCCCTAGTGGACTGAAACCAGTATTTACTGTAAAATGTATATAGATTCCACTTATTGAACACACCATAGGCATTCCACTCTCTTCTGCCCTGCTGCTGGAAAGACTTCGTTCAAGGATCCGGGTTGGTAGTCTGAAGTGCGCGCACACGAGTGTGAGGGTTTTCTGCTTGCAAACAGCAGAAAACGCCCACATATTGTAAGTCTGGATCTGGTCCAGCATGCTTTATATTTAAGCTGCAGGATGTGGAGTACATCAATTAGACTAATATGCATCTGGCAATCTAGGAAGCTGCCTACTGGAATAAAATTCAATGTATTCCATTATATTTCATTACAGTTAGCTCCAAACATGATACAAAATTTAGCAGAGTTTACTATCTTTTTAAACTGATGGCCAAAATGATGAAATAATGACCAATTTGGCAGCATCTTTTTGTTGCTTGTTCAGTTAAAATAGTCTTCAGATTTCTGTCTTGTCACACATATTGAAACCTTTGTAGGCAAACCCATGCCAAGCATTCATGCACCAACACAGATGCTGTGGGTATATTTTGAAAGAAGACTGGGAACCTTTTAATGAATGCTACTCATCGTATGTTGGATCTCACCAGCTACTTGATTCTGCCTAGTTCTCATGGCATTTTTAGGTCACAGCTGCTTCAGGGAGAGCTTCAATTGCCAATGCATCTAAACTGGCACAACCATATTCAGGCTTTTAATATCGCCAAACAATTTACATACTATTTCATCATTCCTATAGTGTATGTCATAATTACATTTTAAATATAAAAAAGCATGCTGTATAACACTAGCCTAGTAGCATTCCAAAAAGTAGTTTTAGATGTAGAATACAAAATGTATTATAGGAATGCATAAAATGGCTAGTTTCATAAAACACAACACAAAACAATAGAAGTGCCTTTGTAATATGCAAATAAATAATTGACTAAATAGTTCTTTATCTGTCCTGGCATTACTGACAACTAGTCATTTTGGTAGAATCTACAATACAAAATCAAATAAAAAACCTGGTAATCAGGATGCTCCCTTTAGGAGCCAGCTATGGGGAATCAATAAAATAAACATAAAGAAAGGATTAAAAAAGGAAACTTTCAAAATATTGATCACTAATTGTGGTCCAATATCTTTACCATTTTATGTTTTTAAGCTATCTTCTGTTTGAGTGCTCCATCCCCTTCTGTCTGTATACTCTGTTATCCTCCCTTTCTTTGTTTGCTCAGCCTACAATAGTATATACTGTATGTATATTTTAACCAATGCATATATTTTTCTAAATAGAACAATAATGCAAGAAATAAATAGCAACTTAAGGAAATGGAGATAAATTATGCAGTGTATTAGGAAAATTAATATTAATTAAAACTTGCAAAATGTCTTTTTAAGTGCCTGGTCAAGCAGACCACAGGGTGCCCTAATGTTCTTGCTGTGAAATAGATGTATTTGAGTGCAAGTAATTATGCTATAAATCTTTCTATTATTTTTTTGTGCATAATTGATTTTTTTCCTTAATTGAAAGTACATACATTTAGAATTCTTGTTTTTCCTTCACATGATTTCCATCAATATTCGGTAATAGATTGCACTACATGTTTTTTGAGTCTTCTATAATTTTTGCAAATCTTTTAGAACCGGATCCAGGCCTCTGCTGATGCTACCAGATCTCAACTGAATCCAGCCTTTTGTGATTTCTAATCTATCCTCATGAAAAATAGGGACAGATAGGAAGTCTGGATAGTGAGACATGCATAACGTATGCTGCCTGCTTTGCTGTTTACATCCCACCAAATGTAACCAGCTGCGCAGTTGCAGTCCCCACTACGATGGGCTGCTTTTAGAAATAGAGACAGCCAAAAGTAACTTTTCAGCTGTCTCTATTTCGAATAGGGAGACTTTTTAGAATTTTTTTTATGAATAGGTGAGTGTGCTGATCGGCATGCTCACCCATTCATGTTCGCAGGACCCACCACTGACCTCTCTGGAGAGGTGAGTAACCTCTCTGGGGACTTTTAATGCTAGGGGGGGGTTAGGGTTAGGCACTTAAGAAGGGAGAGTTAGGGTTAGGGCCATAAAAGGGGAGGGTTAGGGTCAAGCTGTGGGGAAGGGAGGGTTAGGGTAATGGAAGGGAAGGGTTAGGGTTGGAATTAGGGGATGGGTTGGTGTCGTTTTTAACCTAACCTTTCGGAGCTTCGTGTTCAATGCCCCGGGGATCGATTGCTATGTCTCATGGAGGCATAAGTAATCGATATTCCAGCCAGTTCAAAACTGTTCAGTTAAAAACTGGCTGGTTTTCCCCTAGAGCCTCTAATGGTAAACGCTTTACTTACCTTGAAAAAGCTACGGCGAAACGCGCGTCGGTAAGGGGGGCAGGTCGAGGTGCACCTCGTCTGCCCCATGTTAATACCTTTTAACCACCGCTGCTGATACCTTGTGTTTATAATTTGATCGGACCGGCAATGCTGGATTTATGTTTTGATGGCCAGTGTGTTTGAACTGCACGTTGCTTCTGGGGAGTCAGACTAACCATTATGCACAGTATGAACTGAATGGCTCACATGTCCATTGCTCGCTATATATACTATAGACCATATTTAGTTTGTAGTTTTTCACTGTTCTCTGCATGATGTTTTTGGGCAGCTAGACTAACCATTGTGTGCAGCATTGTTGAGCAATTTGCCTTTACCCCATATAGGTTCATTCTGTTATGGTATTTCTGAGCAGCTGGACTAATTATTGTTTGCAGCACTGTTATTAATAGACTCTACTTTATACCCCACCTCTCTGTTGCTATACTTTTGTGTTAGAGTATTTCTGAGCAGCCGGACTAACCATTGTCCCCAACATTGTTACTAGTAGACTCTACTCTATATTTTATTCCCCTGCTGTTACATCATAGCAGAGGAACTATTTATATAAAAAAAATTTTTTTTATTACATTGTAACAATTGCTGTCCTATATTTCCATTACAATTTTGTGCAACTGAACCTGCTGGCATTTTTCATTTATTTCACGGTTCATTATATGAGGTGTGGACTGCTCTATGCCTTGAAAACAGATCAGATACACACGTTCCCTAGGGGTATCTGGGCACTTTAGATTAGTGCAGGGCCAGATATACCCCCATTGTGGGGCGAAGCTCCGCCGTGAGGCGGCAGGCACCACCTAGGGCAATATGGATATTTATCACTAGACCAGGTAGTCATTTTGATCTGGTTTCTGTGGATTATACTTTTGGTGGTATACAGCAGTCCAATTCATCTCTACAGACATTGTATTTTCCTTCTTTATTTACTAGAGCCGTGAAATAACAATGCTTCTGATCAACGTTTATATATTATAATTTTTTATAGCAGCGTGTATTACTTTTCTATATTTCGCCCCATATTCATTTATTTTTAATTATATTTATTAAAAGTTAAGTTTTAGGATATTATTTGACTCATTATCCCGTGTGCACTATTAATTGATCCGCTGTTTTCTTCTTTTTATATTATCTGATTTATGGATCACCTGTATAGTAGCACCCTTCCAGCATTGTCTGGTTACTATTGATAATATCATTCTATTCTATTTCTGGTCTGTGCGGTCCTTCTGTCCCTTTTCCCTTTTCCTGCCATTTGACCTAATGGTAAACTGGATCTGCCCAGGAGAGGAAAGAGAGTGGAAGCAGGGCAAAAAGGAATGGGTGAGAGAAAGCGGTAAGTAGGAAAAGTAGTACCAGAAGGAACTGGACTGTGACCAACAACAATAAACACAGAACGAACATGACCGGGGAGACAATACAGGACTGACTAACAAAACAAACTGGGTAACTCACACTCTCACTCACACAATGGGAAATCCCCTAAGGGATACAAACACAGGCACTCAGGAACGGGAAGGGTTAAAACACAGAGGATATGAACGGCAAAGGAGAATGGGGAGAACAGACAAATGGGACACAGGCAGGAACATGGTAGGATAACGCTGGGGCACTCAAGAAAGCAACAGAGCACAAGGCAAGAAGATATAAGAGGCAAGAGATAGACAGATATGTAAACAAAGAAAAAATCCCCTGATAGCGCTTAATGGAATAAGCAGCTATATGGGAGATTTTGCTGGTCTCCCTTAACAAAGAAGCAAGTAAAAGAATAGAAACAGCGCTGTATCAAATTACAAAAAAAAGGAATAATCTATGGTGGTTCTGATGACACAGAGACAAATGGCAACCTAGTATCTAAAAGATTCAATTTTAATTATACACATTAATTATAAAAAATAAATGTTAAAAATAAACATATTAATCTGCAACGGTGGATAGGTATTCCAGTGGTAACAGTGTTAGGTAGGAAATATCCCAATATAATTAGAAATGGTTGTTCAGATGTTATATGCACCAAGCTTTAGGAGTCCTATGTAAATAGGTAATTAAGGTGAGTATGTTTTTCTTTAATGATTGTAACTACATGACAGCGGGAGAGCAGCAAGATATGGCTGTTGATAAAAGTAAACCTCCACAAGCATCCACAAGATAATCAGCAATATTTAGGGTGAAATTGGATGCTATCTCCGTCCAATTGCTGTATTGCATCACCAGCATTTTAGATTTTGTGGAAATTGTTTTATTAATTATCTCTCTTTTGCAGCAGCATGAGACATTTCCATTGTTAGTATAACAGGCCGGCATACACATTTAACTTCGGTTACTCTCTTTTATATGTATTTTACATGATTAAAAGTTGTATCTTTTTTTTCTTTATTGTATTTGTTACATTAGTGCTGATTATATTATGTTTTCTTTTTTTTTTAATCTAACCAAACAAATGTGAATTCAAAGTAGACAGAAGTACATTTAAAGTAAAATGTAACTTTTTTCCACATAGCCATATGTGTGCTAGTATTCAATTTTTTTAGAAAAATAAACCCTAAAAGACTTTCAACATTTATGCGATAGAGATAAAAAAAAAATAATAAATATAATGGCAATCTATTGTGGGATGAACGTTTGGCTCTTAAAAATCTCATGGAAGATCCCAACATAATTATAAATCAGACAGATAAGGGGGGGCTATTCTGATCTAAAAACGTAAAAAAAAGAAGCATATCATCAACTTGATAACCCAATTTTTTATTGTAAAATTAAAAGCAAACCTACCACAGAGTATTCTCAATCTTTGTTAGAACTCCTGCAATCAGATCTCCAAGCGGGGATAATATCCAAACAAGAGTTCATTTTCCTACATGTCAAATTTCCCATCACTCCAATTTTATATTTGTAGCCCAAAATTTACAAAGTCCACCACTCATCCACCTGGGTGTCCAATAATTTCAGGTATAGGGTTCCTCACATCAAACCTATCTTATTTTGTAGATCACTTTTTTCAGGTTTTTTTCAGGCACCTTCATTACGTTCCCACATCAGAGACACTATTAATTTATTGTTCAAATTAGAAAAAAATTCATTGGAAATTTCACTATGGCTTCCTCACACTTGATGTGCAAGTGCTATATACAAATATCCCTAATGAGAAAGTGATAAATACAGTTAGAAATAAATTTCTCTCTGATGATGGGATGACGGATGATTTACGTAACTTTTTGACAGAATCCATTTCATTTATTTGGTCACATAATTATTTTATTTTTGATGACAATTTTTATTTACAGTATCATGGGATGGCCATGGGCATGAGGTTTGCGCCAATATATATGGGGGGATTCAAGGAAGAGTACATATGGAATGGCCTCTTTGGTGCAAACTTTGTGTTCTATGGCCATTATATCAATGATTTCCTTATTATTTGGGATGGAAGGCAAGTTTTTGCATAACAGTTTCTTTTACACCTTAATCAGAACAACTATAATCTCACCTTCACATCCTTATTTGACGTGGGGGAGGGGAATTTTTGGGATGTGACCCTAAAAGCAGTGATCCAGAGGCCCTTGTCCAAGAAGCCAAAGTGTTTGCAAAAGGTTTGGATAGGTCTTCTCTTTTACAGATTAAATATACCTCCAAAAAAGTTCTGTATTTGGGGGTAAAGAATTTGCCAATAGGGATGATGAAAAAGGACAGAAAACAATGGACTTCATGTTTATTAATACATTTAATAGAAAGTCCCATCAGGTTGAGAAAATGATACAAAATAACTTTGACATTCTAAAACATGATGGGATATTGGGGAAATGTTTTCCTGAAACCTAAAGTGAACATGTATAGCTTGGATCATAGAAGGGAGAGGGGGGACATGATAGCAGCTTTCAAATACATCAAGGGTTGTGACCGGCTAGAGGAGGGTGGCATTTTTCAAAAAAAAAGGTGTAATAGAACACGAGGGCATGAATATAAACTGGAAGGTGGTAGATTCAAAGGAAATGTGCAGAAAAATTACTTCACTGAAAGGGTGATAGATAAGTGGAATATTCTCCCATCTGAGGTGGTTGAGGCCAATACAGTAGAACAATTTAAACATGCTTGGGATAAATATAAGGATATCCTAAATTGTAAAGCAAATTGAGGGTAAATAGGGTCTAGGGTCGGTATAGTTTTGAATAAACAAATGGGCAGACTGGATGGGCCATGTGGCTCTTATTTGCCGTCACTTTCTATGTTTCTATATTTAAGAAAAACAAAAACCTTAAAAACTGGCTGTCACCTAGTTTTTTACAGATGAAAAATAAAAATAAAAATAAAAAAAATAAGACTTTTTCTGGATTCTAATAATGGTACACGGTTCCCAGAAAAACCTTTCGGTATGTTTAAATGTGGGCATTCAATATGTTTAACCTGCAATCATGTGATGCACAGGGTCACTTTGGTGACTTTTCATGTCACGAAACAAATCTACAACATCAAACAATTTATAAATTGTGAAACTAACTATGTGGTTTATGTCCTTTAGTGTGCGTGTGGCTTACAGTATGTAGGGCGTGCCACACGCACATTTAAGGACAGATTCAGGTAACATCGGAGGTCTATTTTAAATAAATGTATAAAACAGCGTTTTAAGACATTGGCGGAATTGTCAAGGTTGCAATGTGGACTCCATTCCTATTATAGGGGTGGAATACAATGCACCAACTTCTCAGGGAGGTGATAGATTTTTCCAAGATTTGTTTAAAAGAATCAGAATGGATCTTTAGACTTCAGTAGAGAG